>JAGFPH010011298.1:0-28556 GCA_018207615.1 Philaenus spumarius
TAGGGGTTGTTATCACATTTCCACCCCTTAGTAGCACGCGACAAAATGTCATTCTATGATACTTTTTTTTATGTATGTTGTAAAATATAAATGCACATATTTTGTGCTCACTAACTGGAAAATATAACAATTAACTTTTATTGTTTTACGGGTTATCACATTTTCACCCCTTAGTATCACGTGACAAAATGCGAATCAAGTTTACTTTTTCCTTGTATCTTGTAAGAAATAAATGTACAAAATTTCAGGTCTCTAGCTTTAAGTAAAGTATAACAATAAATATTCATTGTTTTAGGTGTTGTTATCACATTTCCACCCCTTAGCACCACGCGACAAAATGTCATTCTGTGATACTTTTTTTGATGTGTGTTGTAAAATATAAATGCACAAATTTTCTGCTCACTAACTGGAAAGTATAGCAATTAACTGTTATTGTTTTAGGGGTTGTTATCACATTTTCACCTCTTAGTAGCACGCGAAAAAATGTCATTCTTTGACACTTTTTTTATGAATGTTGTAAAATATAAATGCACAAATTTTCTGCTCACTAACTGGAAAATATAACAATTAACTTTTTATTGTTTTAGGGGTTATCACATTTTCACCCCTTAGTAGCACGTGACAAAATGCAAATCAAGTTTACGTTTTCCTTGTATCTTGTAAGAAATGATGAATATACAAAATTTCAGGTCTCTAGCTTTAAGGAAAGTATATCAATAAATATTCATTGTTTGAGGGGTTGTTGTAACCCTTAAATCAAAATGAATTCTAGCCTATGTTACTTAAGGATAGTGTAACTTTTTATTAGTAAAACTATTTTTTTAATTGGTTCAGTAGTTCCAGAAACTATCCCCTACATACAAAAAAAAAAAATAATAACCCCAAAGCTGGTAAATACTGTTAAATGTCTCAATCAAATTATTTCGTATATTTTATAACAGCAGTTATAATAAAGATTAAAAGAACAACCAAGGCTCAGGTCTACACTTGAAATAAAACTTAACCTAAAAGTTAGAAATTTAAATAATTGCTTCACAGTTTGAATCGAAGCAAACTGTTATTTTATTCAAACTGTTTTATCTGTTATTTTATTCAATTGGTTGCTATGGTAATAAATGTAAGTACATGTGCTGGTTCATCGGTCTAGGCCTAACCTAAGATTTTTTCCGACTAAATTTACAAATAAATATTGAAATAAAAAATGTTTTTATCAAAATGAATTCTAGCCTAATTTACTCAGGAATAGTGTAGCTTTTTATTAGTAAAACTATTTTTTCAATCTGTTCAGAAGTTCCAGAGATTACCCCATACAAACAAACAAACAAACAAAGTTTTCCTCTTTGTAATATTAGTATAGATATGAAATTAACTTAATCGTGATGGTCTCAATCTTCAATGATATGGAAAACTTCCTAACGCTGTATAGTTTGTTGACAGAGAACATAATTTTATCCAGATACGTTTACATTCAGGCAATCTTACAATTAATTGTCAATGGATAGAATTTATTCTGTCTTTGTGTATTTGATTTACACACACAAAGTATGAATTTTCATTGTGCTTAACGTTCCTAAGCACGTATCATTATGGCACATACTAAATAAATTACTAACTATCAACCGAAAAACAAATTGTACTTTGGTTAACAATTCAAATGATGTTTTTATTTGAATGAACAATTACCTGATTCCTTGCATAGTCTATTTGCGATAGTGCACTATGTGCTTGGTAGTTTGATAAGCGTGGTTAGCTTAATTCGTATTATCTGTGGCAATTACTGGTATTAATATAGCTTAGAGTGTACATCAATAATAATAATGCAGTCAACCAATAATACATGGATTGGAATATACTGTACTTTGAATATCTGCTTTGGGTTTTAGTGCTCTGAATTCCTAGCAGAGATTTAACGGTTTTATTATTATGCTTTCATTTTGAAACTTTTGTTTTGTTTAGTTTTTTGTATGGCGAAAATCCTGAGTGGTTATCATAGCCTGGAGACTGGAGAGAATTTATATAAAGCTCATAAATAATTAGACAAAATTGAGATACCAAAAATAAAACACAGATACGAAGTTCAACATTTAATTTTGACACACCATTGAAACTAGTTATAAATAGATAATATAATATTAAATGAAATAAAAAATGTAATTATGTGCTTAAGACCACACGGAAGAAGTGTAAATTTTTAACACAACTTATGAAATGAGGAAGCACAGTGTCCATTTTGTAACACAACTTACGAAATGAGGGAACACAATGTCCATTTCCTAAGTATTACCAGTTAAACTATACATTGTGTTAACATTAACAGATTAAGCCTTTGTCGTTGGACAATCTGTTATACTTATATACCCAATTCAAATATACTAAACTACCAATGAGTTCGTTGCCTTAACACTTTCCACTCGATTGTCGGGGCAGCCCCGCACCCTACTAATCCGCAAGAGCTCCTATGTCGTGCGAGCCCCGAACTCGCTATGCCAACGTTCTTTGATTGCATTTGAACAGACGTAGTTACTTTGATGACCGCTATTGTTGAAGATTGAGATGTGCTGCTGGATTTTTTTTAGAACCATTTGAGTTCAATTTCTGTGGTAAATAAATCTTAGAAAATGTAATGTTTGCCGTCTTTAGCCGCTCTGTAAACAGCTGTCTGCTCTCGCCGTTGTTTGGTTCCTACTTATTACGCAGTGTTTTAGTGAGCTTAGGCGTTGTAGCTTTAGTTTTGTTGTACTAGGTTATCGTGGGCAATTTAACACTTTATTTTTGTATATTATTCTTTTTACAATAATGATTGTTGTGAAATAAAATGAAGGAAGACGACGGCAGTTTGTTATAAAATGACGGGAGTGGCGACGGAACTTTTGTTTCGAACCTGAGTGATTCCAATATTACCAATAAATTTGGAAAAAAGCTTTTCTTACCAGTTTTGACCTAAATAATGCTGTTGCTAAGCAATTAAATAAATAGTTGAGGCAATTTTGTACAAGTCGGTGTCAAAACTAATTTTTTTCATAAAAACTCATTTTTTACAAAAAACTTGCTTTTCAATTAAAATTCTTTTATAATGTATTATTGTGTATAAAACATTTGTAAACCACTTAATATTGTTTGTAAGGATATAGAAAACAAAAAACAAGCAACAAATATTGAAAATTTGTCCAAAATTCTTGTTTGCCTTTTTTTTTGTTACGAATTTATATTTTTTTCAATAAATAAAATTTTTTTAAATATACTTAAAAATAAAAATATATGATTTATTTCATACCAATATATACTTTCGTCATAGAAGAAACAAAAAATCAGCCTTTTAGAACTGACAAAAATACTTTTTTTGGCGTAAACAAATTAAATTGCAATATTCGCTCAAAATTAAATGGAGCTGATAGCAACACTAGGTCCCCAGTAATTGGACTGGAAAGGGTTAAGTCTATGGTGATGGACTCTGCTGGTTCGAATCTCGGAAAGACTAAAACTATTTTTAAACTGACGGAATAGAGCGTTTCATATTAGAGCGTGACGGTCGTTTAATAGAGGGTGACGGTAAAATACAAATCACCCCCAGCAACAAGAAAACTATATACTCTGCTATAGAAGCATGTATACACATTTTTTGGACGTGGTGCGCCTATAGAAGTTTAGACTTCAATAATATACTGTATAAGAAATAAATACAATGAAGGTAAAATATAAAATAGTACAAAATGATAAGTAACTTTAAATTTTACCAATCACGTTCAAACGCTAACACCATATTAATGTTCTGGGTGTCATCACCCATCTGGATGCAATCAGGTAGGCAAAACCTCTTACGAACATGTTTACATTTTCTACACTCTAAAAGAAGGTTCTTGATGGAAAGAAAATTACTACAGTAAAGACAATGTGGTGGATCCCCATAACGCATCAGAAACCCATGAGTTGACACGGAATGGCCAATGCGTAGACGACAAACCACCGCTTCCTCTCTAAGGCTTCGGCTGTTTGAAGATATCCTTGCCCGAACACTATCTTTAGTTTCTCGGAATATTATTTTGTAAAACTGCCCACTCTTCTTCCCACTGCCCAAATAAGGTTTGCTTCAAAATGGACACAAAGTCGGATGACATTAGACACTTTACATTAGGATGTAAGTGTGTGGTTTCCTTAGCAGCGAGGTCTGCAGCGTGTCCCGGAACCCAACAGAACGACACCCCAACAACTCGCAGCTAAAGTCTGTGCGTGGAACACAGAATCTGTTAACCAGTGTTAGGGGAATATATATCTTGGATGGATGCAATAGCACTTCTTGAATCAGAACGTATAAAGGTCGGGACACACATGACGGCAACGTGTCCGCACCGCACCACGGCCTAGTGTTGGCCAACATACGGCGGGGGAAGGGGGAATAATCTAATGGAAACGTATGGAATAGTAATACAGTAATAGTAATAGTTCTAACATCACCAACGCGGTGTACCTATGTTAGTAATACAGCAAGTGTCTTGAGTACTGCAAAAGTTTCTGCTGTATATGCAGAAGAAGTGAAGGGTATTGGGTGAAGGGTACATACAAGAAATTGTTTCCTGTCATAACAAATGCGCATCAGGCTCTATTTTCCAGTTCAAAACCATCAGTGAAAATTGTATTACGTGTTAGGTAAAGATTGTAGATTGACATTAACTCCTGCTGGTAAACAACATCAGGAGTAGTTTGTTTTGGGTATCTAGAAAGCAAGAGGTCGATCGACATATGGCTTTCTTATCTTCCATGGAGGAACAAAACATGGTGTATACACAGGAGGTAGAGCTAAATCCAGATTATTAAGGATACAGATAAGAATGATAAAAAAAGGAGCCGTAGATTGTATACGGAATTCCTATTGTACAAAAATCGGACTGAGAAATACAATATCATATGTAGGATGCAAAGGTTTAGAGCGAAAGTTACACATGTACGAAAATAGTTATGTTTATAAGTTTAAATTGACATGGCTGGATTATTGACTGCGCGAAAGCGGGATCCTGTTCGTCTGTATGTCTGTCATTGCAAATCATTCCCAAGCACAGAACTGTAAAATATAACAACTCTTTTACCGCATGTCGCTTGTGGAATTCGCTACCAGATTCCCATAAAACTATTGATAGACAGGTTCAATTTGCAAATTCATTGAAACTTTATTTCATAACTGACTGATATCTTTGCTCGGGGTGTGTAGGAAAGGGAATTTGTTTCATTTGCTTATTAATTTATATTTTATGATAAATGAATGTTTTTATAAGTAGTTTAATTTCTTCTTTTTTTTTTACTTCAATAAATATGTTTAAAATTAGGCTATTTTATTTTGTAAGGTTTAAGAAACTATATTAACTTAGGATTTTTCTTTTTAATTCTTGTGATTTTATATGGATTTTTCTTTGTCTTTAGTGTGTATTTATGTTTTGTTTTAGGCTTAAGTTAATTATGTCAATATGTTTAAAAATTAGAATTGTACATGTTTTATGTGCAAGTGAGGATCTGACGGTCCTAACTTCGCCCAAAATAAAGTCCATTCTGTTATTTTCTCGATTACTCGATTACGACCAATCGTCAGAAAAAACGACGTATGTGTAGGGGTTTTATAAAATAAAATAATGTTAATGTTACTATACACTTTGTAAACGGGTCACAACGTATACAGGGTGTTACAAAAAGGTTGGGCTGGCTATGCATATTGAGATTCTACATGCAAAAATAAGTCGAAAATGTAGTACATAACATTTTTCGATTTCGGCTTAGTTTAGCCGTAATCCGCCATTTTGTATTTAAAAAAACAAAAATTAATAACTCAAAAGCCCTTAGAGATATTTTTTATGAAATTTAGAATACACTTTAACTCTATAGCTATAAAAATTTTCCCAAAATATCTTTGATGAGACTCATCAAATTTCAAAATGGCGGACATTTAAAAGTTTTTAAGTCAAATTCCATGAAAACCAGCTACTAAACAAAATTTTACTAGACACTAAATTTGAAGCCCTTTTTATTTCAAATCGAATGACACTTTAATTGCAAAAATTGGTTAATAAATATCAAAATGGCGGCCATTTAACAATTTCAAAGGAAAATTCCATTAAAACTAGGGACTAGAAAAACTTCAAATTGTTCAATTTTAATTTATGTTTTATTACAAATTGAAAGACACCTTAATTGTTGGCATTGGTTTACAACTATAATTAATGATTTAACTATGTAAAGTTTAACAGCAATTCAAAAAGAAAAAACTAAAACTGATTTTATAGTTATGGGTTTTTGAAGAGTCATCATTAACTGAAGAGTCATCATAGTGACTGAACTTCACCATTAAAGGAGCTGCTCAATGTGTCCTCCGTTGATTGTCACGCACTGCTCCAGTCGTCGGCCCATCGATTGCCTCACTCGTTCGAAAATCTCTGGCATCCCTCTTATCCTTTAGCACTCATCTTCAACCCACTCTCTGAGCTGCTCAATGTTCACTACAGGGGTTGAATACTAAAATGTGTCTTTCAATTTGTAATAAAACATAAATTAAAATTGAAAATTTTTTAGTTTTTCTAGTCCCTAGTTTTAATGGTATTTTCCTTTGAAATTGTTAAATGGCCGCCATTTTGATATTTATTAACCATTTTTTGCAATTAAAGTGTCATTCGATTTGAAATGAAAAGGGCTTCAAATTAAGTGCCTAGTAAAATTTTGTTTTAGTAGCTGGTTTTCATGGAATTTGACTTTAAAAATTTTATATGGCCGCCATTTTGAAATTTGATGAGTCTGATCAAAGATATTTTTGGAAAATGTTTATAGCTATAGAGTTAAAGTGTATACCAAGTTTCATAAAAATATCTGCAAGGGCTTTTGATTAATTATTAATTATTTTAAAACAAATACAAAATGGCGGATTACGGCTAAACTAAGCCGAAATCGAAAAAATGTTATACTACATTTTCGACTTATTTTTGCAAGTAAAATCTGGATGTGCATAGCCCGCTACAAAAATAACTAAAAAATTGTCAAATTTTAAAAAAATAATGGTTTTAGGCTAATTTTGGTTGTTGTAGGTACAATAATTACCAAGAAATTATGTTTTTAGTTTTTTGTCGATAACTTAGTTAGCCTTTGACCTACTGAAAACTACAAAAAAAGCATTTTGTCTGTCGCAAAGGAAAATGTTTTGTTTCTTGTACATTTTTTGTAAAGTTAACGGTTTTCAAGATACTCCACGTTAAAATTTGTAACGGCCGCCATTTTGAAAATTATAAAAATTAATTCTTTGTGTTTGGTACACTTGTTAATCGTAACATATAAAATGCTTATTCCAAATTTGAACTCGATATCTTATCTATTTCCAGAGTTACAATGAGTTTAAAAAAACAACAAAATGGCGGATTACTTCTAAACTAAGCCGAAATCGATAAAAATGTTATACTACATTTTCGACTTATTTTTACATTTAGAATCTGAATATGCATAGCCAGCCCAACCTTTTTGTTACACTCTGTATAACTCAGATTGTTCCACTTTCACCGTGTTACAATAGACTAAGATAAACTGACAACTGGAACTGTGTTCGGTCGAACTGACCCCAACGGTCCAAACGACCCAATATTGAGATATTAAAAGTAATACCGCTTCAGATCCGGATTGAATGGGATTTTTCTGCTCATTCGACCGAAGTGCCTTGCCCCAAATACAAATTTCCTCGTTCATTTTTATTCAGTTTATTTATTTATTTTTTCTTGTGAAAAGTTTTTATACTGATTGTGAAACAAAATGCAACAGGATCTACTCGACGAGTAGAATAGAGGGGCCCAGCTGCCGCAGTTTACAGTAAGCCCAAGCCAGCTGCCCGCGCGGGCTTCAGAGCAGGCGGGTAGGCTGGAGGCGAGGAAGGGGTACATTTCTAAAAACATCTTCCACGCCGGGGTTCGTTTTATAATAAGTCAAGCATACAAAAATCAAGATATTAGTGTAGTATGTAGTAAAAATCATTATATAAATTTTTTTTAATATTTTTTATAATTTTTATTTATATAGTGTTATTTCTCATAAGTCCAGTTCAAGTTTAAATTTTATTAAAAATCATTAGCTTAGTACGGTATGATATTTTTGCTAAATACATGTGAAAAAATACATTGACAATGTTCGTGAGCGGGCAGCCCAATAAACGCAGCTGGGCAGTTTTACTCAATATTTTGACTTGTATTCAAATTACAATTGTGGCCGACACAGAGCTCCTACAAAAATTTGTTTTAAATAAAATTTTAATTCATTGTATGATCTAAAATTTATCGCTGGTGAAATTTCCCTGTCCAAGAAACAAAAAAATCCCCGCAGGTCATATTTATCATGTCATATTCGGAAAATTAAAATTTACTTTGACATTATTTATTAAATACTTGCTATAAATTAAATGTGTTTATACCGTATGCACTGTTAGGGTCTACTTACACGAAGTACAAAAATTCAGATTTTTCTATCAACATTAATTCAGTGTAATCGTGGTGTAAATAAAGCCTTGTACAGTATAGTTGGACGCGGTACACTGGTAGAATGTCAGCAGAACGGCTAATACACTGACTGCCGCGCGCGCAGCTGGCTTGGGCCTACTGTACTCCACTGCTATCTCCCTCATCACCTTCATACATACTACAAAGGAACAATTACCATGAAGGAGAAGTTGCCTCAGTTCAGCACTGTTTTTCTTCATTCAGTGAATAAGAGCAGTCAAAATAAATAATAAACATTTTAAGAAATATGAGTAAATTGGTATTTATGTATGATTCCTTACCTTATTGTGAGGGCCAAGCGTTCCTCACTTCTCTTAGAAGGTGGTATCACTTCTCTTAAATTTGAAAATTTTCCGATTAATGGACGATAGGCGATCAACAAATAATGAATCTTCCCTGTACTCATATGTAGTATTCAGTAAACTTAATCTCATCTCCCAGGAGCTGGCTATGTAAGTGGATAAATTCATATAGTCGAATTCTTTCTCTAAGCATGGAGTCCACTCAAAATTGCTGCATTTTTTCCGCCGTCTCCCAATCACGGATGTATTTTGTAACATTTTGGTAGGAGTTAATAAGTAGAAAATGTAATGCGTAACGAAAAAAAATGTTATTAATTGGTTGCTATGGCAATGACAAATATAAAATACGAGTAACGAAAAAGCGTACTCAAATTGGTTGTTATGGCAATGAATGTAAATACATTCAAGAAACATGTGTTTTGGTTCATCAGTTTAAATTAAGAGACGATCGTTCCATCCGGCGTGGTTAAGATATTATCATCAAGCGCTGAAATACATCCAATAAACATAAAATGTTGGTTCATCAGTCTAGGCCTAACCTAAAATGATTGTGTGTATATTTAATTTATTTTACCTGATTAACGGCAACACACAATAATTTTAAGTTAGGCCTATAAAGTAATTTTAAATCTAATGATGAACCATTATTTTATGTTTATTGAATGTATTTATAATGAATGGTCTTTTAGCTGTGTTTACCATCTTAGCTTTGATGTTATAATTAGTTCTACACCTTTATTATAATAACATTAAACGTATGGAAACAGTAAATATTTGTATAAAAAACAAACTAATGATAAATGGCAATTGAAAGATTAAAATTATGTGTGTATGTTGCCGTTAGGGCTGGTAAAAGAATTAATTGAAGAAAAGACGTGATGAACTTCGTTCCTAACGGGGGTCCCACGACCGCACATATTTACTATTTTAAGTTTCTACATGAAAATCCTTAAAATAGTAGGATTTTGTGGCACCCTGAAATTTGACACATTTTCATATAATATTATGTATTTTATATTTTCATTATCTATTATTGGATTAATCATCACTATAATATGTTGACAACTTAAATCGAAAAAAGGTTGGTCTGAGGAACACAGTCATGTTTCATGAGAAAGTTTAGTAGGTATTCCAGGTTTATTAATACTGTATAACAAAGTTATGTAATGAAATAAAACAATTTATGAAAGAAGTCATTGGGGGAACATCTGATCACTGAATGTGCCGTTTGTGTCCTTCATGACATTGCTGCCGTGTGGGTAAATATGACTGCAAGTTGACATTGTTTGGATTTTATTGATCTTGGAAAGACTTATGAGGACGTTTATGGATTCGTGTCCTGAATGTCAGCTTTCTCTGTCAGTGGATTGCACGAAAATGAGGTAATAGACTCATCAAGTAAGTGTAGTCTTCATGGTATCTCACCAGTTGATGTGGTAGTATAAACTATCTGGCTGATAGTGCAGTGCGCATCCTGTACGATAAAGCCAAAGATCTGGATGATATACCAGTGGATAAAAAAAATACTTCCTGTGGCGCTTGGGATACACATGGCTTTTCCGACAAAAGAATCACTAAAAAGAAATGAAGAACTATGGGATTGTATGGTAAGAATGAGCGTATCAAATTGTATAGCTTGTAATATGAAAGGCTTAAAATTTGTTTCAAACCCCAATTTGCATTTCGATGAGATACTGAAACCTGCTCGTAAAACGAATAAAAATACCAAGTTTGTCAAAGACTGAGTCGATATTACTGAAAACATGTAGGTTTATAATTGAGCATTATAATGATTTAACATTTTAATATTGAAAAAAATGAAATGAAATAAAAACATAACAGCTAGCTTTTAAATGCTCGTCAATTCGTTAGTAGGCTTATGCAAGGTGTTAATTTTTTTACTTTCAGAGTAATTTTTTACAGTAAGTATAGAAATACTGTAGTGATTTTCTTAGATAGCGGTTTGCCTTTTATCACTTATGTAGACTAGGGTCTCCGCCGGGGTTGGCAAGCGAAACCAATGCAAACAGATTATTGTACACTCTGATATTTTCACGGAAATGACCACTGAACGGTGACCTACACATACATAATGTAAGACAGAGATTGAAATAGACACTCCCGTCCCCAATAATTCGAATTGCGGCATGCGTTGTAATTCCACCATTAACATTTAACAATTTGTATAATCTAAAGGAAACAATATAAGTCCAGATGTTTGACTTATAATACAGTAAGCCTTCTGTTTGTTTTTACCTAATTAAAAAAAACTGTTTGTAGTGAAGAATAATTTCCTGATTCTAAATTCGCCAAATTGGTTGCGAATAAACGTTTTTTGGTTCGTTGTAGGCATAACCTAAAATATGTTAAATATTTGATCCAAATCAACTGTTTTATTTATAATGTGTAACAACAGATGTTTGACTTATAATAATAATAATACAGTAAGCCTTCTGTTTGTTTTTACCTAATTAAAAAAAAAACAACAACAATGAAAAAACTGCTTCTTGTAAAGAATAATTACCTGATACTAAGTTCACAAAATTTGTTGCAAATAAACGTGTTTTGGTTCGTTGTAGGCCTAACCTAAAATTATGTTAAGTTTTTGATCCAAATCAGCTGTTTTATTTATAATATGTAACAACAGATGTTCGGATTGAATTATAATACAGTAAGCAATTAATAGATTTTTGTTTGTGTTTGCTTTTGTTTGTTAATATAATCTAAAAAGCGGTTCGTTGCGAATAATAAAAAAACTGATTAATTTGAAAAGATGGTTGCTATGGTAAACGAACATATGTTGCTAAGTTTTTCATCCGAACAGCTGTTTATTCACTTTTTTTACCCTTCAAAATACGAATTTTGCAAAAACCTTTCTTAGTGTGCGTCTATGACCCCGTAGAAAATACCTTTAAATTTTCGTATTTGTATCTTGAGTAGTGTTTGCTCTATGTTAGTTCTATGTCAATCAGTCATGAAGAATTATCACCCACCATAATCCCCCCTCTAGAGGCCCTTCAGGGCTGAACTTGTCAAATTCTGTAGTCTAGGATAACTTACAAATGAATGTAAACAAGCGTTCCAAACATATTAAAAATAACAACTCGTGGACATTTTAAAAGAATTATTTTATTAAACACTTAATTCAATAGTTATAATATCTGGAATCCAATAAACAATAACAAACAACACAAATATCACTAATGTAAATATATTGTCACTATGAAAACAATAGGAATTGTGCTTCAAACTAGTTTGTGCATGAAACATTTAACACAGACCTGACTATATTTAAGGATATCACAGAAGACTACACTTATTCCTTTATAACAGTAAAATTTACAAACATAATAAAACTTAACAAGTATTTCATAGAGTTTTGTTTGTTCTATTTTACAGGTAACAGAGAAACTGTTTCAACATCTTAATAGGATTTAATTTGATCGACCGATGATTTCACCAAAAACGTCGGATGACTAGGAAAACATTTATGTATTCTATTGAGTAAGTCTTATTGAAAGTGTTTATTTCTTAAAAATTTCTGTCGATTTTACTAGTTACATTTTGTAGGTTATAATCATGTAAATGGGCCTACGTTATACATAAGATTAGGCATTTGTTTAACAGTAGCCTAAAACTGAATTGCAAATCGTTAAACACAGATGAGCAAACCAATTTTGTAGTTTTAATATGTGTTCATAAAGTCCCTTTAACCTCCTTTATTATTTCTGTTGTTGAAAATATGTTGACAAAAATGTAAATACTTCATAATATGTCGAATAACAGGAGATTTTTTCACTTAACTGAACCTCTATGATTTTAGGGAGCTTGGGTGGGGGGCTAACAATTTCAAATGTAAAGGTAGGTCATGCAATTAATACACCATTGTAAAGCTTAATAATTGGATCACGTGGTTGAGAGAATTTCCAAAATTTAGTTTGTGTGGTTTAGGGTTTCGACAATTTGGGAAATTGGTCTACTCACGTGGGCTCTGAACAGCTGTTTGCGTGTACAAAATATTATATTAGTAGAATGTTCAGCTCGCTTGTTCGACCTTGCGGCCTCGGATTATGGACCGCTTTGCTTCGCTCGCAGCGCTAAAAAATACAGGGTACGTTTACGGTATTTTGTGTTTTTATAGATTTCAGGAGAACCAGATGGGCTATAAAGTCGTGTAAAAAAAACTAATCTCCAAAATATATTTTTTCAGAACAAATCGGACCAAAATGCGGCCGTTAATGTGCGAACATAATATATACAGGGTGTTTATTTGAAAACTTAAAACTCGTATTAAAAGACTTATAGCCCAAGTATCAAAATTCTGTAAACCGAAGTGTATAGTAGGCCTACTAATTGGAGGGGGGGGGATTTTGAAATGTGTGGAAAAAAAAACAACATCATTGCATTCAGTAAGTAATGGTTTTGTGTTATTAGCAGTAAGTAGTAGCATTGTATTTGGCTAACCTAATATAACTCCGATCCAATGCAATATTTAGTTCCACTTGAAATTCGACTATAGTGGCGCTATCTATTGGGGAAATGACGGAAGCTGTGTGAAACACCAATGCTACCAATGATTTCTCCCTAGCGCTACCTCGCGGCGCGATCATGCACTATTTTCCCGACAATTTAAATTTCGCCACACTGCTGCCGTATGGATGAAAGATCTATTTATTATTCATGATCTATGGTAGTAGTTAGTAAATGTTGTGTAAGAAATAACATTATTAGCTGCTGATACCAAACGGCTTGGCCGACTTCAATTGTTTTTCACCAAAATACAGCATTTTTTAAGAGCTTCAATTTGAGGTGTCACAAGGTATATGTTGCCTTTTCAAAATTTTGACTTTGAGTAAGGGGGGCATGGGGGTATTTTTTTAAAATATCTTTTCTTGTTTTCCCCCAATTAGTACTATACACTCCCGTTTACAGAATTTTGATACTTTGGTTATAAGTCTTTTAATACGATTTTGAACTTTTCAAATTAAACTACCTTGTATATACATACATAAAGTTTTTAATGACATCCGAAAACGAGTTCTAGGGACAATGATAGGTTCTCATTGAATATGCTCATTTTTGCTTTGGACATTCGCTAATAAAAGAGAAACAGAATCTTGCTTTGTTTCAAAGTAATGGACGATCAAAGTTCTGGAAAATGATATTTTTTTCATAACATCAAAGCAGGTTATTAATTTTGTTAAGTCGGTTGTTGAGGTTAAATATATCACATTTTTACAAAAAGAAACTGGAAAAAACTGTTTGGTATCAATAATTTGTCTGGGTTTCTATGTGTACTTAAAAACCTTATAAAATAATGTTCGTATAAATAGAACCGGGAATACAAACCTTGATGCTTTTTCCAGAACTTCGGTTGACCATTACTTTGAAACGAAGCTCTATTGTCCGTTTACAGTTTAGTAGATAGCATGGGCAGGCATTGTATATGCTATTGAAACGGAGATCTTACGCTAGTAGCCCGCATGAAAACATTGACCTCATAAAACTGATTTAAACTAGTCATTAGGAATATGTTTCCCTTGATATTGTTTTTACTGGTATTTGTATTTTTAAGAATAATTTATATTAATTTGGAACATTAATAAAAAGTGAAAAAACATAGTTGTTTTGTTTACATTTATTTTGATAGAAGAGCTGTTTTTTTTTAGGAAAGTAAATGATTGAATATTGTACAGCAATAACTGAATAATCATATACAACTTTAGGAAAAATCTTTAAATTCAAAATTTGTTATCAAAATGAATTAAGGATTAAGAAAAAGAAGCACTAACTTTAGTTTACAGAAAATATTAGAGCATTGTTGATGCTGTGCTATCTATCATAACCTAAATTCCGATGTATAGTACCGTAGTAATTATTTGGAGAGTATATTATTTTATTTGGGAGAATATATTTGCTTTCAGAAAAAAGTTTGAACACTTTGTAATAATTAAAATAGCAAAGCAATACAGCAATACACGATAGAATAAAACTAACGTAATGTTAGTTTAAACTTCATAATGGGGTTTACTTAAACATGAGGTACGTTACAGAAATGAAGAAATTTGGATCTTGAATTAAACACTGAGACAGGGATATTCATAATTCAATGTGGTAGTGAATAGGAGCCGATGTAGTTAGGTCAGGTAGTAGCACGGCAAGCCTCCATAAGGTCCACGCTATCAACTAAACTGTAAACGGACAATAGTTTGCGTCATTCTGTTTCTCTTTTGATAAGCTTTACAATGGTGTAAAGGTGTAAGGACCTCTTATATAGACAGGATGTCACAGAAAAGTTTTATCGGACTGTACAGGATCGTATAGTATACACTAAAATAAATGTCAAATTATCAGTAACTTTTTTTTCAAATTCGGCTTGGTTTAGTAGCCCACATTTTTTGTTTTTTTTTAGACATAGGTAAGAAAGACATTGGATTCAAATTTGGCGTAAGCTTGTTGTATGTTACGATTTACCAATGTACCAAACAACAAGAAGTTTTGTTTATAATTTTCAAAATGGTGGCCGTTACAAATGTTTAACGTGGAATATCTTGAAAACAGCTAACTTTACAAAAAAATGATGTACAAGAGACAAAATATTTTATTTTTTTAACCATAAACAAAATTATTTTTAGTCGTTTCTGAAAGTCAAAATAAAAAATTCTGAGTTATTGATAAAAAAAAATTGAAAACACAATTTCTTGGTAATTGTTTACAACGTTTAAAATGATTCGAAAACCAACATTTCAAAGCAATGGATTTTATCTTATTTATTAAAACTATAAGAATTCAAAAAAAATTTGTTTAGGCTAATTTTGGATGTTGTTGACAATTACCGAGAAATTATGTTTTCAGTTTTTTACTTTGATAACTCGGTTATCCTTTGACCTACAGAAACGAAAAAATAAAATATTTTGAATCTTGTAAATGTCACGTAAACATTTCACGTTAAAATTTTGTAAGGGCCGTCATTTTGAAAACTATAAACATAAATTCTTGGTGTTCGGTACGCTTGTAAATCGTAACATACAAAACGCTTGTACTTAATATGTTGTCTATTTCTGTAGTTACGGTGAGTTTTTGTGAAAAAAAACAAAATGGCGGATTGTGACTGAACTCGAATTCGAAAAAAAGTTACTGAACATATTCAATTTATTTCAATGTATACAATGCGTCCTTGTTAGCCCGCTAAAGGTTTTTTTTGTGACACTCTGAGTAAATATTAAATTTTTTTTTCCTATTTAATTTATGCTTTTTGATACATTAAATGTATAATTAAAATTTAATAATATCCTCTTTAATAAACCGGACTGTTTTAACCACTTAGGACATAGCCCTACAATATATACCCTATATTTTATATAAATATTATTTTATTTCTAGCCTTGACAATTTACTTTTTCACTACATCTTCTACCATAAGTAATATAACACAATGAAGGCAGTTCTAAGTCGGTTTCTTTGCTTCATATGTAAAACATGAATTATAATATCACAAACATAACAACTTGAATTTTTCTTTTTAGAATTTCCGATCGTGTCAGTCTCACACCAGACTATCCTAATACTACATGTATCTACATACGCTCATACGCCCTACATTATTTAACTGATTTAGAAAAATCTTGTATTTGAAAATACAATACCCAATTTCTGTTTTAACGCATATGTAAATTTCACACCACCTTTATTCACTTCGCTCACGGGACTAGAATGACTCGAAGCGAGAGAGTCGAACTGGAAGCGAGTCTTGGGCGATATGTCCTCCTCGCAGTCAGCTAGCAGTCTTTGACCAAGAAGGTGCAAGACTTTTTTCTTCAAAAGTTTTTAAAATGAGCAGTTCATGACGAGGAAGATATTATGTTTTATTGGTGCCGACTGACGGATGAAAAGAACGACTCTGAGAACTGGTCCATCCTTACTTAGAACTATAGTCAGCTGTTTGTTGGCATAAGAATTGCTAGAGAGGGATGCTACATTTTAGGCATCCAATAGAATGGCCTAGATTTATAACTTTCTACTGTTGCATTTTCTTTTAATGTCCAATTGGCACAAAGAAAATAATTCGATCACGCAGCTGAACCGCTGACATGGTTGAGCGAATTTCCAAAATTAAGTCTATATGTTTTAAGGATTCAACAGAATATATGAGAAATTGCTCTACTAACGAAGCGCTGAATAGCTGCCTTCGTGTACGAAATATATTAGTAGAATTTGTTTCAACCTCAGTATCCAGCCCTGGCCACGTCTGTCTTGTTCCGCTCTCTTGTTCGACCTCAGATTATGTAGTGCTTCGCTTCGCTCGCAGCGGGCAAATTCGCTTCTCGAGGTAGGTAATACTAGGTGATTTTATGGTATTTTACGTTTCGATCAATTTTGAGGAAACCAGACATGCTATAAGGTCGTGTAGAAAAATAAAATGTGCAGTAAATCTGCTGTATTTATTTAGATAAACCTTCTAAAATGTTCATTTTCAAAGAAAAAATAGTAACTTCCAACCAAAAAAAGTTGTTGGATTTTTTTGCTGACGAACTTGTCTGCCACTTAGAAAACCAACTTGTGAAACAGATTTGGACCAAAGTGGACGTAAAATGATGCCGTTAGAGTGTGAACACATATATTAAGTTTTTAATAACACTTGAAAACGTGTTTTGGGAACTATGGTCGGTGCTCATTTACTGATCCCGACCTTAAGTCTCACCATAAGGGTTACTGCAAAAGCTCATCTTCCCTATGGAAAGGTGTGGATATCATTTAATTTTTTTAATTTGTTTTTAACTAAGTTTATACTTTGACTCAACTCAAAATCAAAATGTACGATTTTTCTTTATTATCCAATAATGCAATATCAAAAATGGTCCACATTCGAAGTTTATCTTTCAAATAAAAGTAATTGAAATAAATTTTGATAATTTACGGCAAAGATCATCTTGGGTTTTTATCCCATAAGAGCAAAGTTAAATTTCAAACCATTTATTTCGTTTACTTTTTATCATAAAATTGTTTGCAAGGTCTCATTTTAAGCACAGTCACAATACGCATCCGTCTTGCAATTTACATTTTTTTAAATGCTTTTGATTTGTTATGTAATTGACATTTTGTAAGTACAAAGTTTGAATTTTTTTCCTAATACAATAAAAAATTAATAATGAAAAATAATTTGCAAGCCGGATCCGAAATTTTATAAAGAATATTCAGTTTTTTTTTCAACACTCAATTACAAAAGATAGACTTATAAAATGGTATGAAATGAGGCAATGTCAAAGCGTTCAGCTGCAAGTAATTGCACTGTTTAGATAGGGATTCAGTGAGAAGCGGTTGCGTTTCCTGTTGCTTTCTCGTTTACTGGATCAGACCCTTAATGTGGAAGGACGTACGCTCCGAATTTGTATTCCTACTCGAGTGTTTAGCCTGCACTCTGGTGGTTATCACACGAGAAAACTGTAACACACACTCACGTACATTGTCACGCATACCCGTTTCAGTACGTCTACAGTCAGGGTTGCGTCTGCGATCCTCCAGTTTCCGCTTTTATGAAGCTGCCCTATATTTGCTAGGGAAGAATGAAACGCTCACAAACTCAATGCTGCCACTTGGAGAGCTGAGGTCGACTCGGAAATAGCTTTACTCCTGCCGAGCCTTGAGCACCTCAACGGTCAGCAAAACTCGACTCATCGATCAACAGGGTCGATTCTCGTTCTCAACAGTTTGCCCAACAGTTCGAGTCTCTCTCGCTTCGACAGCAAAACGCCTAGTTGGGTGATCCCCATTAACTTACATAGGAAGTCGAGAGGATGGCACCCCTTCGACTTCGAGTCTCTTTCGCCCCGTGAGCGTAAGTCTTTCCATAACTTACTAACATGTTATGCACCACGTAAATGCGAATTCACACCGTACAAATCTTGTTGCATTCATAAGCATGTATTTACATGTGAGTATTTACCATACATCTATTAATTTACAATTCTGTATCTTGCACTAAGTATTGGCAGTTTATAGGATTACTACACTTTTTCGAATTGGAAACACCTGGACACGATGACTGATCATGTTGCCGAGGGTCACTCAGAGCTGAGCGTCCGCCCCGTCCCCTTCCTGTGCAACAAAACCATGTCTAAGTATCTTTTTAGATGATACACCATCTGTCCATACATCTGACATTTATGAAATTCGGGCCTAACGTGCACAGCACACTGTAGGAACGGAGTCATTATCATTGAAAGTATTTAATGAATTTCAAAGTTTCAATAATTAATATTAAATTATTTATGAAATAAAACAATATACAAATTAATTTGGTAATACATAAAAATGAGTTAAAATGGATAGTGATTTCCATTATTAGTATTTTTTTAATGTACAAAGCGTCCAGCTTCGACTGACCTAAACTTTACTGGGTTATTTGTCAGCTAAAAACAAGCAAACAATACAACATAACATCTGTCATATCTGTTTTCTGTCTGTCCGTCTATATGTGATTTTTACAAATACACTACCTTAATAACCCAGAAACGGTTTAAAATATAGTCATGAATATATTGATCTAAATAGGGTACGCTTTATTTAAAAAATGTGTTTTTCTGTATCAATCTGTTTCAAAATGGCGGTAAATAAGTTAAATATCTAGAACATTACAAAAATTACAACAAATTTTAAGTCTCAAAATTTTTAGACTATTTTAAGACAACTCGAACGAATTATCGTTTTTAATAATTAAATTATAAATAACAGAGTAAACTCAAATTTAGTCGAATGTAGTATTGCTTTTTATTACTTATTTTTTGTTGCTATTTCATTAATATGACCGCTTTCAGAACTCGACCACTAAATTTGAGTGTTCTCCCTCATTTATGACTCAATTGTTAAAAACGGCATATCATCGGATTTCTCTTAAAATAGCCTACAAATTTTGTAACTCAATTTTTTTATTTTTAAATTTATATTTTTTAGATATTTAACATTGAAAATTTTCAACTGCCGCCCTTTTGAAACGGATTGTTGCAGGAGAACAAATGTTTTAAGTAAAACGTAGGCTACTCTAGTGAGATCAATATCCGTACCAAGTTTCATGATTATATCTTAAACCGTTTCTGAGATATTAAGGTTGTAAAAATCACATACAGACGGACAGACAGAAAACCGATCGAGATGGGACACATGGTATGCTGTATAATTTGCTTGTTTTTGGCTGACAAATAACCCCGTAAAATTTCGGACGGTCAAAGTTGGCCAATTTATTACTTTAAACGTTTTAAATGTAACTTAATTTAATGTGTGAAGCCGTAAAGGCTTGTATGAGTGAGGGGAAATAATATAATCAACACCTGCTGGAATAAATGAATTGAACATTAAAGAAACGTGTTATTAAAAAACGATGATTTTCCATCAATACTGTTCCAATATTCTGAACTCCCAAATGTATAAGTGCGTCTGGCCCAATGTCATCAGTTCAGCAGTAAATGTATGGACGGATGTGTCAAGTTATTCAAATGAAATCACACAAATCTCGTTACAACAACGTGAATTGAGCCGTCCTATAGTACGTTCAACGAGTGTTTGCAGTAAATCGCCACCTATGACGGATGACAGGGAAATACATGGACAATTTTAAAACCTCTTAATAAATGTTTTATTAAGTCAAATGTGTATAAATTTAAAATTTAACTAAAAAAACGCATTCAAAGTCTAAAATTAAAGCTTCAAAATGGACACAGAACACAGCGATTTACTGCAAACACTCGCTGAATGTACTATAGTCATTTGGTTTCAATTTTGCAGATATATATTTGGGAGTTACTTTAGCGCAAGATACAGAATCTGTTCGACTTGTTAGTCGAATTACATGTTAATCTCGAACAAGACTGTTTCAGAATCGACAGATCATTTTCTTTACAAAGCAGTACAGACAGAAATAAATTACAAGTGTGTTTGTTTAACATTCAAAAACACATTGTTATAACGAGATTTTGCTCCAAATGCCATGCATGTTCTGACATAAGTCAAATAAAAACAGTAAAAAAACAGTAATAAAAGCATAGTTCAGTAAAAAAAGTATTACAAGTTATGTGAGTATAAATAAATCTACTTTTTTCTTATTCTATTATGAGTTAAAGCATGACGTGATAATCTATAAACACACAAAAGGAAGACAAGCAATAACTTACCAACGGCTTTTAATTATTACTACCACTTTGTTAGTAATAACAATGTGTTGTCCTATTTGTTTCTTTAAACTACAACGAATTTTAATGTTTGCACAAAATTTTTCCTTATTGGAGTTGGGCCGGTAAATTTGTTTACACATTAAAAAAAAATGAATATTAGTTTACGTTTTTTATGTTTACTTTTACCAGCAGCTGACGCGAATCGATTGAATTTTTGCAAAATGAAATGTACACGTTTTAGAGTTTCAACTAACAATTTGGGAAATTGGTCGACTCACGAAGGCGCTGAATAGCTGTTTAAGTGTACGAAATAAATAAGTACAGATAGTGCCAAGTAGCGTGAAGCGTCACTTGATCATGCGCTGTAACGTCTTACCCTCTCCTACTCGACTGTGAGTCTTCAGTACAGTCACTACCAAAAAGTGTTAGTATACAATCAACACGACTACATAGCAGACATGAATTAGGTAGGGTAGGCGGCTCTGACTGTACTCCGCCGCAAGAGGGGAAATGTGGTAGGAGCCGGCGTAGGAGACTTGCACACCCCCTCTTCGCGCTCCGTGCTAATTGGAGCTATCTGTATAATTTGTTTGCTCCTCTGCCTCCAGCCCCGGGTCACGCCCCGTTTCGTTCGGCGCGTTGCTTTGCGAGTTTGCACCTCGACCTTGCGGCCGTCTGCCTCGTAACAGAAGCTGACCCTCGGTAAAATCAACCTCGCGGATTCGAACCGGATATTTTTACGCTATTTTACGTTTTGATCGATTTTCGGGGGTACCAGACGATCTTTAAGGTCGTGTAAGAAACAAAATGTGCAGAATAATCTCCTGTTTTTAGATAAAACAGCAAAAATGTGTAGTTCCGGTACGAAAAATCTAAAAATATTACTTCCGGTCATACAAATGCTGTGGTTTTTGGATTTTTGCTATCGAACTCATCCGAGCCACTTGGACAAACAACGTGTGCGCCAAATTTGGTCCAAATCGGACGTAAAATGCAGAATAAATTTATATTTGGCACACTTTAAATAGTTATAAAGTAACAAACTCTTATTTATTTCGTTTTAATATTCGAGTTTTTAATTTACTTTTGCAGACAAATTTCTTCTTGATGATTATTATTTATTATAAATCAAATTATATAAAATTAAATTGTGTTTAGTACGGATATATTTTTTTAACTCTAAAGGAAGTACGCGTAACTTTAAAAAAAACACCTTGCATATTTTGCCTTGGTCCACTTTTTATAAATATTCATCCAAGTCGACTTCACTGGAACTAGATTAGGATGGTTTATATTATATCACAGACTGCTATGAGATAGTCAAACGTAGTTATAGACTTGGCTGTGATCTAATTAATTACTTTATATAAAATACAAAGTTAGTAAAACAGTAGTGGCTACAAAGAGGGGAAAATAAAAACAATGCGTAAACCTATAATACAGAGTGTCGTTTTAAAACATTTTACCATTGGTATCTTGCAAACTATAAATCTGACAGCAAACTAAAAAAGGGGAACCTTTCCCTGTTTTTTGAGAAATAAAAATATGTAGTTAACATATTTGTAAATGCCCACCATTTTCAAAAATGGCGGTCAACTTTCGAATTGCTTATAGAGCTTCTGTATTTCATGATGATGTAGGACTGTACAAGCCATTTTAAGACTTTTTGTTCTTAGTATTTTTTTTGTTTTTTTTTTGTTTGTTTTTTTTACGACTAACCGTTTAAACGTTAGAGGCGTATAAAGTTTTTAAGACACCCTAACTGAGCGGAAGATATTTTTCGTTTTGAAACGTTTTGAACCAATGAAAACAATAACAAAACATTGTTTAGACAAATAAGTTTTTAAAATCAACAAATACGGTTTTCCTTATTTTTAAACCCATAACACGGAGGAACTAAGCGACAAAACTACAAATTTGTCACACGTGAAAATTTAAGTTGGTAACAGATGTTCAATATCAGCTGGTTCAGAATCGGGAATTTAGTAAAATCCTAAATCATAAAGTGTTCCATAAAAAATTTGAAATTTGGCCGCCATTTCCAACATGAAAACATTAAAAACTATTTATTAAAATGTGAACTTTTGGCCTAATAAGCGGAGTTCTTTCGTTAAACAACATTGAAGAACAACAGCTGTCTGGGACAGGTATTTCTCTCACAAAATTTGACCTTTGTTCCTAGAGGGGGCTTCACTGCAACAATTAATTTAACATAACAAGGCAGAAGATTTGAATCAGTGTTGAAATAATATAAATTTGCTTTTAAACAGGGCGGATTTAATTTACGCATTTGGTTTGGCAGTGTGTTTTTCTTCTAAGTAAACCAAATAAAGGAACAACATTACGTTTTACATTATCGGAAACAAGTTGTATAAAAAACCCTTAGTCTTAGTTTGATGAGCCATTTTTATACCATTATTTGAGTGTTGTACAGGCTGTCTGGCAACCGTTCTACCAAACTTGACCGTATTATTCAGCAGGTCAAAACTAGCAAATAATACAATAGTACCAGGAGACCGAGCTAAAGCTCGATTATAAGCAGGGCCTAGTTCGCTCACGTCAATAACTATTATTGCAAATTTCCGTGAACATCGTTTAGGTTAGGGCTATAACATTAAACAACTAAATAAAGGGTATGTTTATTTAGCAGAAGTATTCGTTGCCATGGTAACTATAAATAGATACAACATTAGGCTTACCTCTAATAAAATACAGTTTAAAAGAAAACAGATGATTATTGTAATGGCATTGAAAACATTTGCATCAGCTGTGCTTCGTTTAAAAAGAAAACAGATGATTATTGTAATGGCATTGAAAACATTTGCATCAGCTGTGCTTCGTTTAAAAAGAAAACAGATGATTATTGTAATGACATTGAAAACATTTGCATCAGCTGTGCTTTGTATTGTTTAAAATGGACAAATTTCACTTTTTAATTTAATAAAAAGACGTAGAAAACGAATTTTCCCAGACTGGTGACCATTTCCAATCGATTTCTCGTGGCCAAAAGCCCCATATAAAATCAAAAAATCAAAAATCCTTAGACGGAGATTCCAGATCCATTTAGCAGACAGACAATTATCTCTCGCTTTAGAAGGTAAGATAACGTGTGTCCTCTCTTGCTTAGTTATTAGAAGTTGTCTGTATGAATGCATTTTTTTTTTAATATCTCATGAACGGATCAAGATATAAATTCATCAAACTCAGCGTGGCAGTTTATCACACTGGTTTACACAAATGTGAAACATTTTATTTTACTGAAGTTATCCGTTTCATGATGGCGGTGGTTCAAACTTTTTAAGGATTGAAGAATATTTCTGAGTCGACTGCAGCTCTCCAAGTGGCAAAGCTGTACACTACTAGCTTTGAGTTTGTGTGCGTTTCATTCTTCCGCTAGCAAAAATAGGGCAGCTCAATAAAGGCGGAAAATAGAAGGTTACAGACTGAAAACGTACTGAAATGGGCATACGTGACAATGTATGTATGTGTTATTAAACACAGCTTTCTCTCACACATTCAATTAACGGATATATTATGTTTATAGTTTCCTCCGCGAGCAACAAGTTGATGTGATAACCACCAGAGTGCAGGCTTAACAAACGGTTTGGAAAACACGTTCGGCGCGTAGATGCTTCAACAATAAAGCAGATTTTTTTAAAATAAATAATCCAAATTTATTGAAATAATTTTTATTTGAAAGTTATTCAAAGGTAAAATGTGGTGATATTTTTACATTTTTTATATTTGCATGCATGAATAAGGAAAAAATATAAAACTTTGATTTTGAGTTAAGTCAAAGAACAAATTTAGTTTCAAAAACAAATTTAAAAAAACTAAATTATATCCACATTCGGACAGTCCCAATCTTTAAAACGACATAATAATTTCCTGATCATTATTACTCCAGTAATCTGGTTGCGCTTTTAACGGCTACGTACAAACTGCCCCGCTTTTTTTGGGTCATTTCAAACATACAAACTGCCCCACAAGGTACAGGTATAAAAACAAGGGACAGGCCGGGGTATCGGCGACATACAAACTGCCCTCTTTTCTACCTGACACAGGTATGGGATATTTCCCTCCGAATTCCCTCATACCAATAGTTTGAACCAAGTTGAAACAGCCAGTATATTCGTGTATTTATTTATCTGTTATTCTTATCTAATAGGAACCTTTGCGTGCTTACTAGCACTTATCTAATAATAACCGTTGCGTGCTTACACGCACTTATCTAATAGTAACCGTTGCGTGCTTACACGCACTTATCTAATAGTAACCGTTGCGTGCTTACACGCTCTTATCTAATAGTAACCGTTGCGTGCTTACGTGCACTTATCTAATATAACCATTTCATGCTTACGCGCACTTATCTAATGTAACCATTGCATGCTTACGCACACTTATCTAATATAACCATTGCGTGTTTACGCGCACTTATCTAATAGTAACCGCTGCTAATAGTAACATCTATAAAAACAATGGTAATTAATAATAAGGATAATATTTACACTTGTATATGCAATTCAATAATTTAATCTATATATCCGTTATAAATATAAAAAAATATATTATTATTGATATTGAATTGCTTTATTAATTTCAATAACGTCCATACAATATATATGTCACTTGCTGCAAATTTAAATCTACTACAAGTTATCCTAACCTCGATAAATGTTTATGGTGTGTCTTTTTATTCTCATTATTATTCATAAAATGTTTTTCCTTTACTTGTTTTGCAAATAACCACAAACTGAGTATGAGTCTTGTTTTGACCCAAGGGCTACCTGTGTCTTGCGTAACACTGACTGACAATGGCATTGTGGTAGTTGTTTACGCAATACACTATCTGTTGCTTTTGTTTAAGAATTTCCGGTCCTACCCTTTACCCCTATAAGTTTGTTTGTAATCGTTTTGTGAAAAGTAGGATATTTCTGAGTGATCACTGTATTTATTAAATTTGAGGAGGAGTACATTCAGAAGAACTATGATTTAACATTTTACATGCGGTTGAATTATATTTCTATCGGCAGTACATCGCAGAAATGCTCGAAATGTGTGATGTGCCTGGAATATAATTGACTTGGATACATGCGGTTTTGTTTCAAAATTTAAGTTATAAAACTGAATTAAGTCAGAATTTCAAGTAAACAGTAAAAACAAATAAGACTAAATGATTTAATTCGAGTGGTTTGATTTGACTTCACTATTTCCTTCATTGCAATACTTTATGATACATGACATTTTTTGTTTTCTTGTCTGGCGCATAAACAAAGCTAATGGTTTTCCGACACGGAAATAGGCGGATATTTACATTTACTACATATCCAAACGTTAAGACATTTTGTTCTACATTTTTGACTTATAATAGGCCTACAGTAAATCTTTTGTTAGCTTTTACCTAATCTAAAAAAACTGATGGTTCTGAAAAACAATGACGTGATTCTACATTAGTCAAATTGGTTGCAAATAAACGTCTGTTGGTTCATTATATACCTAACCTAAAACTTTGTTTAGTTTTTGATGAAAATCAGAGGTTTTATTTATAATATGTCAAACTATGTTTGGATTGAATTATTATAAAACATTAAGTATTTTTCATTGATTTTGTTTGTATTTGCTTTTGGTTTGTTAATCTAACCTAAAAAAAGCTGTTGGTTTTGAAGAATAATAAAATGAATAAACGGTACTAGAAACTGGCGCATACTTTCTCACAAACATATTTAAATTATTAAACAGATTCACTGTGACTTCATAATTGTATTAAAAGGGCCGTATTTAAAAAATAAATAAATATTCTTTTTGTATTACTAGATTTGATTTGTGATTATATTTAAACCAATTATTTTCCTATGTACCTAGATAGTTTATTGATTATTTCTCTACAGACTTATGTGTCTCATAAAATATAGAAACAATTAATTTTGTGTTTTTATTCGGGCGTTTTTTTTTTTAGTCTTCGAGTTCACAACTTTTACGATACATTTTATATACAGTTTTAAATTGAAAAATACATTTTGTTGTAAATGGTTTGGAAAGTTAAGACAATTAACTATTTCTAAACGGATGCTTTTAGGTTGTATTAAACATAAAATATACTTTATTGGTTTTAAGCTATGGTATGGATTTAGAAGGTTATTTTTTCACTGAAATATATATGTTTTCAGTACAGTAGGCCTACCACTGGGGCATGTATGTCTCATAAAAGGAATATCAACAACAGATAACACATAGCATCCACATATAACATTTATTGTGGGATAAATAAGATAATCCTTAGGCCAAAGTTTATTAGGATTTGTCTCATTATAATAAAATTAATAATGTATTAATAAAGATTAATGTTAGTCAGTATTCGGGATGTATGTACAAAATACAACATAAAACAAAACTAACTTTCACGAAATTATGAAGTTTTGTAATCGTAAACACGCAACGGTTACTATTAGATAAGTGCGCGTAAACACGCAATGCTTATATTAGATAAGTGTGCGTAAGCATGCAATGGTTATATTAGATAAGTGCGCGTAAGCATGCAATGGTTATATTAGATAAGTGCGCGTAAGCACGTAACGGTTACTATTAGATAAGTGCGTGTAAGCACGCAACGGTTATTATTAGATAAGTCCTAGTAAGCACGCAACGGTTACTATTAGATAAGTGCGTGTAAGCACGCAACGGTTATTATTAGATAAGTCCTAGTAAGCACGCAACGGTTCCTATTAGATAAGAACAACAGATAAATAAATACACGAATATACTGACTGTTTCAACTTGGTTCAAACTATTTATTGGTATAAGGGAATTCGGAGGGAAATATCCCGTACCTGTGTCAGGTAGAAAAGAGGGCAGTTTGTATGTCGCCGATACCCCGGCCGGTCCCTTGTTTTTATACCTGTACCTTGTGGGGCAGTTTGTATGTTTGAAATGACCCAAAAAAAGCGGGGCAGTTTGTATGTGGCCCTTTTAACATTGCTCTTATGAGAGTTGAAATTCAAGATGGTGGCTGGGTCTGACGAGCCTTAAATATTTTTAAAAAAATCTAAAGAATTTATGAAAAGTTTTAAAACGCAAAATATTTAGACAATTTAAAGTCAAATAATATGTTGCATCACTTTTTATCGTTGAGCCGAACGAACCATAATGTCTCAAGTAGTTTCCGTGATCTTTGACACCCCCAAAACCCACCTAAAATTTCGAATTTTTTTCGAAAAACCTTTCTTAGCGAGCACCTAGGGCCCTAGAGGAAGGTACATACCAAATTGCATTCCAATCCGTTCGGTTGTTATTTTTAGTAACTTTGACCCCCTCCCCAAACCCTCCTAAAGTTTAGAATCTTTTGAAAAACTTTCTTAGCGAGCACCCAGGGCCCTAGAGGAAGCTACATACCAAATTTTATTCCAATCCGTTCGGTTGTTTTTTTTTTTAGTAACTTTGAACCCCCCAAACACTCCTAAAATTTCGAATTTTTTGAAAACCTTTCTTAGCTAGCACCTAGGCCCGTAGAGGAAGCTGCATACCAAATTTCATTAAAATCCGTTCGGTGGTTTTTTTTAGTAACTTTGACCCCCCCCCCCCCCCCC
>JAGFPH010011299.1:0-28760 GCA_018207615.1 Philaenus spumarius
ACGGGGTAGCACCACGGTAGCGAGCACGGCCAGTAATTCAAAGGTCGCTCGATCGAATCCCGCCTGGGACAATAATTTTTTTATACGATTGACGTAGGTAGAATATTATTTGTTTGTTTTGTTCTAAAAAGTAGAACAAAATAAAAGGATTAAAAACAATATTATTTTGACTACAGTAAGTTGGGAGAAATTTTGTGTCAGTTAACTGATACCGTTTATTATAAGTAGGATGAACTTTAAATTCTGCATATATATTCGTAGAAATTTCATTATAGCCTATACTATTTTTCTTTGTGTATGAGCAGTTAGAACGAACAGGGAAGTTTTCGAGAAGTAATCTATAAAAGCGTATGTCTCTAAAAAGTCATGCAAACAGTTTATTGTCCTGTAAACGCTTTATTTAGTCACCAACAATAAAATAAGGAAATACTGAACGGTGCCGACGTCTTGCACAGCTGATATTTTCCAAAGGCCTACAGATTCTTGATTGTAGATCTTCGGAAAGGTAACCCAACGATTCCAAACTTCTGACCCAAATTCTTAAGTGCCTTGCAATAGTTCATAAAAAATCAACACATCATATTGGGTAACAAAATGATATAGAATTAAACATAATTAAACTTTAGACCTACTCCATAGCAAAAGTGACAGTCTCAAAATCTAAATATATGTTTTAGTTTGCACCTAATAGCCCAGTCGGTATAGGTTAAAACTACCAGTAATTTGCAATACGGCTGATTTTTTTTTTAATAAATACCTTAAAGTATGTAGATTAACATAAAAAAACGTTTACCAGTCTATCGATTTCCCAAAGTCGAAAAAAAAATCGATTATCATTTTTTTTCGATTATCCTTAATATTTCGAGCTGGGATGAAGATAGAGAAAAATAAAAAATAACACCGTATAGGGGAGGTATTTTTCAACAAAAAAGGTCATATGCATTTATTTCGTCCGAGCAATGGTTTGTCTGGAAAAAATTCGATAATGCAGGTATGTATTTTGCAGCAGGGGAAATCACTAAAAGGAGCTGTTTAAAATGAATTGGTGGGTCCGGTACTCCTAAAATCGAGAAACCCATTCATAAGTCAAGTGGCTCTAGATCGGGTAATTTTCAAGATAACAAGCTGAGACTCAGCATAAATGTTTAAAATATATATTTTAACTCCTACGTCAAGTTTCAATTCGATATATTAAAATTCGGCCAATTTAGAATGAGACAACTCTTCATATATGAATAAGATGTCCCCTTTTAGTGATTTCCCCTGCTGCAAAATACATACTGTACCTGCATTATCGATTTTTTTCCAGACAAACCATTGCTCGGACGAAATAAATGCATATGACATTTTTTGTTGAAAAATACCTCCCCTATACGGTGGTATTTTTTATTTTTCTATATCTTCATCCCAGCTCGAAATATTAAGGATAATCGAAAAAAAATGATAATCGATTTTTTTTCGGCTTTGTACTTATAAAAAAAATCAGTCGTACTGTAAATTACTGGAACTTTTGGTCTAAAATGACCTCTACTGACTGGCCTATAATGCGATTTTCAATTTTGAACACTTGAAAAACCACACTTATGACGTTAATTTATAATATACATTATAGACGTGTTATTCGTGGTTGGGTTACAGATCCTGTCACAAAATGAAAAAGTTTAAAAATAACCTTTAAAAGAAAGAATACTAATATTGTTCTTGACAAACTATGGGAAATATCTTGTTGCTTTGGATATAAAATGTAGAACAACGACAAAAAACACGCGAATATTAGACAAATTATAAAAACAAACTATTAAAATTTCACTCTCTTTAATTCAGCCCATATTCGACAATTTTTACGACAGCATTTAATGTAAGAACAGCACGCGCTTGTTTCTGCCCGAATTGCTGCAATAAACATGCCAGAAACAGTAGGGCGCATGAAATTAGCCAGTTTTTAATTCCGTTGTTTAATAAAGCACGCGTATGGGAAACCGTAAACAAAAACGTCTATCCAGTTATATGCTAAATAGACGAGGGGAAAACTTGTTTTATCCGCGACCACAGTTGGCCGTAAATTGCCTTTGCGGTTTGTTTCATTTCCCCGAATAGCGGGTCCATTCCGTGACCATATTAAAAGTGGACAGTCCCTGACCGACGCGTTTTTGGTGGGTTTATCAATATTGTTTGGCTGTGAAACAGGTTTAGTAAATTAATTTCGGATTCCCTGTACGCTGAACGGTCTACCTTTAATGTAATTCTTAAATTAATATTTAATTGAATCAAATAATAATCTAATAAGATGGTTTTACAAACAAAAATACTCTCTTCTATACTAATATTATAAAGAGGTAAAATTTATTCGTATGTAAGGGGTAATCTCTAGTACTACTGAACCGATTGAAAAAATAGTTTTACTATCAAAACTAAAATTTTTAAATTAATTTACCAACCTTCAAATGGTCCTGTTGATTTCCTCTCTACTGGCGCTGGGTCTGACTAGTTTCGACACAACTCTGTCATTGTCGAAGACGAATATTTAAAACGATAAACACACTACGCAAAACACTACGCAACACATAAAGTACACACACTTAATACCATTAAAGGGTCGTTAAATGATTAAAATGGGAGACCACCCGCAAGTACTTGTGTGGAAAGCTGTCCCATTTTAATCATTTAACGACCATTTAATGGTGAATATTACGTGTGTGTACTTTATGTGTTGTGTAGTGTTTTGTGTAGTGTGTTCATCGTTTTAAATATTCGTCTTCGACAATGACAGAGTTGTGTCGAAACTAGTCAGACCCAGCAGCAGTAGAGGGGAAATCAACAGGGCCATTTGAAGGTTGGTAAATTAATTTAAAAATTTTACAATAATGGTCCAGGAAGTGGGAATCACAATAATGAATTATCAAAACTAGTTTAAAATAGTTTAAAGTATCCCTGAACAACATAAAATATAATTCATGTTGATAAAAACATCATTTTTTATTTCAATATTTGTAAATTTAGTTGGATAAATTCTTAGGTTAGGCCCTAGACTGATGAATTACGGTAGCAACCGATTGAATACAACAACAGAAAAACAGCTGTTTACTCTAATATTTCCATTAAAACCTAATTTCAAACTTTGAAGTATTTATTTGTATTTCTAACTTTTAGGTTAGGTTTTTATTAAAGTGTAGACATGAGCCTTGCACTTTTAACCTTTATTATAACTGCTGTTTTAAAATATACGAAATAATTTGATTTGAAAATTTAACATTATTTACCATCTTAGCTTTGGGATCATTATTAGTTCTACACCTTTATTATAAAGAAAACATAACATTATTATGAATACAGAAGGTTCCAACTATGTTTGGCGTGCGCAGCACGCATGGCTTCCCCCTAGTATTTAATAATTTCAATATGATTACTATTTTAGTCAACAGAGTAACTTAATTAATATGAATAGACAAACAAGACAGTAAGTATTGGATATTAAGCATTATACAAGAAATACGCTTCAAATATGACTTCAGCATGTAAACGGTAATAGTTATTATTACGCATGAAATATGTTATTCTCCAATAAACTCACTAACAAGATTGTAAATTTTCAAAGGTAATCCTTCCCGTCTCGTATACGCCACACCTTGTATGATACTTGATTTAATCAAACTATTTTGTAGTGTTTTGACAGAGCTAGTGTTTTAATTTGCATCAGTGACAACGAAATCAAAGGACAAATAATCGCGGAGCATCACAAAACTATCGGTTCTATTTTTTTTAAATACCACATAATAATTAATCAAATAATTTAATTACATTTATATCATGGATGGAACCGAGCGGGACGTGCTTTTATTAGCGAACTTCCGTAGGAAAAATGAGCTATTGCAGTGGCCCTTATGGTAAGACCCAAGGTCGGGAGTAGCAAATGAGCACCGATCATGGTCCCCATAACACGTTTTGGGGTGTCATTAAAAATCATATATTTATATATGTATTCGCAAATATAAATGTAGGATGTTATTCTGCACATTTTGTTTTTTACGCGACCTTATAGCTCGGTTGGTTTCCCCAAAATCGATCAAAACGTAAAATACCATAGAAGTACCCGGTGCAAAGCCAAGTGGTGGATTCTACCGTGGGGTTGGCCTGCGAAGCACGCATTACGTTGTGTATTGAAGATACTCCCAATACGGGGTTTGGCGTGCGAAGCACGCAATGGTTTTAGTGTTGAAGGTACGCCCAATACGGGAGTTGGCGTGCGAAGCACGCAATGCTTTGTGTATTGAAGATACTCCCAATACTGGGTTTGGCGTGCGAAGCACGCAATGCTTTTTGTGTTGAAGGTACGCCCAATACGGGAGTTGGTGTGCGAAGCACGCAATGCTTTGTGTATTGAAGATACGCCCAATACGAGGGTTGGCGTGCGAAGCACGCAATACTTTGTGTATTGAAGATACTCCCAATACGGGGGTTGGCGTGCGAAGCACGCAATGCTTTGTGTATTGAAGATCCTCCCAATACGGAGGTTGGCGTGCGAAGCACGCAATGCTTTGTCTGTTGAAGATACTCCCAATACGGGGTTTGGCATGCGAAGCACGCAATGCTTTGTGTGTTGAAGATACTCCCAATACGGGGTTTGGCGTGCGAAGCACGCAATGCTTTTTGTGTTGAAGGTACGCCCAATACGGGAGTTGGCGTGCGAAGCACGCAATGCTTTGTGTATTGAAAATACCCCCAATACGTGGTTTGGCGTGCGAAGCACGCAATGCTTTTTGTGTTGAAGGTACCCCCAATACGGGAGTTGGCGTGCGAAGCACGCAATGCTTTGTGTATTGAAGACACTCCCAATATGCGGAATGGCGTGCGAACCATTTTGAATAGGCCTATTTCCCAAATTGTCGGTTGAAACCCTAAAACATAGGCCTATAAACTTAATTTTGGAAATTTGCTCAACTCACGTCAGCGGTTCAGCTGCGTGGTCGAATTATTTTGTTATTGATTCGTTGCGTCTAAACGAATGCATACATATTAGTTGAGTTGAAAAGATAAGTTGAAATACAGAAATTGTTTATTGTTGGAGAGGCCATCTCAAGAAAATAGTTGCAAAGAAGTCTTACGCTGATTAAATACATTGCTAGATAAATGTCTGTCTCTTACGCTAAATAAAACCACGTTTTCATGTATTTACTTTATTTACCACATCCCAAAGAAAATATTAGGCCTACTTACTTACGTAAGGTTTTCACGGCAGTGTTTCTGATACGGCCACAAATTTTACTCTGAGATTGAAAATTAACGTTTTAAGTTGTTTAGGATTTATTAGTGGAATCTTGAACATTATTCCTGGCTTCGACTATAAAGGTAAAGGCCCGAGATGTTGGTCATCTTAAAACACCGTGGTACACATCATACGGCATATTAAGTTACATAAAAAGATCTAGGTTTGACTTGAGGTATTTATCGCTAGAGCTAAGTTTTAACTCAACTATCCATTTTTCCAGTTAGGTATAATTTTAATCTTACCTCTCTGTACTTGTGTTTTATCTTTCTTAAAATTTGAGCGCATAATGTTCCTATAATCCTAAATAACCATTTAATGTAAGGGACAATACAAAATGCATCACAATTTATTAGCGAATTTCCATAGGAAAAATGAGCTATTGCAGTGGCCCTTATGGTGAGACCCAAGGTCGGGAGTAGCAAATGAGCACCGATCATGGTCCCCAGAACACGTTTTGGGGTGTCAAAAAAATTCAAATATATATATATGTATATATGTGTTCGCACTCTAGCGGCCGCATTTTAAGTCCGATTTGGTCCAAATTTGGTACACGTGTTGGTTGTGTATGTGGCTCGGACGAGTTCGTTAGCCAAAAAAATCCAACAACCGGAAGTACGTTTTTTGACCGGAAGTAACTATTTTTTTTAGATTTTTACTACGAGAATGAAAATTTTTTAGAGTTTTTTCTAACAAAATAAATGTAGGATGTTATTCTGCGCATTTTGTTTTTTTACGCGACCTTATAGCTCGCTTGGTTCCCCCAAAATCGACAAAAACGTAAAATACCATAAAAGTACCCAGTTCAAAGCCAAGTGATGCAAACTCGCGAGGCCACTAGGAGGAAACAAATTCTACTAATATATTGCGTACACACAGACAGCTGTTCAACGCCTTCGTAAGTAGACCTATTTCCCAAATTGTTGGTTGAAACCCTAAAACATAGGCATATAAACTTAATTTTGGAAATTTGCTCAACTCACGTAAGTGGTCCAGCTGCGTGGTCGATTTATTCGATATGTAATGTGTAGCTACATTTAAAAGCGTAACATAAGACCAAGCCTCCAATATTGCCAATCTGTCGTTGTTTGAAATGTTACTAGACAATTTTATTTAAACAGCAATTGTGGCAAAATAAGTTTTATAACAAAATTTAGTTTATGAACAATATAAATAGTTTGACGTATAAATTCTGTTATACTTGGCATTTCAGACCATAATATATGTGTTGTTGGTTAATTTTGTAACTTTCTTTTGCAGGTGAGTGTATGGCGTTTGTCTTAGAGCCTGTTTTGGTAAGTTAACTTTAAAAATAAAATATACTCGATATTTCAGTAAAACGTAGTATTAAACAAGAAATTTGACTTGATTGGACATAAAACAGCACAGCAGATAGGAAATCGTGTCAACATTTATCAATTTAGTTTTGCTTTGATACGGAAATTTAAGATGGAAGAAATCTTACATAGCGAGTCAAATTAAATTTCCCCTTTCCTTTGACAATTTTACGCAGATAACATCTTTTGAAGATTGTGTATGCTCTGCTTCTAACGACAAGATTGCCAAATTGTTGATTACTTTTTAATACAATTTTATCAAACTTAGTGCAAAATCGCAAATATTAAAGTACGTATGAAATTTGTAGAAAAGTAAGTGAAACCGAATCGGATTATACATTTTCGGAGAATCATAAATAAAGTTTTTACTGTTTCGCCCGTTTTATTAATGCTTTCACTGACATAAAATTAAAATTAATCTTTTAACAGGGTTAATCATAAATGATAATTCATTTGTGATATTTATTATATTAATCGTGTATACCAACTCTGATACTTGGTTGTTTAAATTAATAATCCTGAATGTTTTAGCAAAATATGTAGTAGTCCACATGAATTGGATATTGCTCTAATAAAAATTCCAGCAAAGCTACATTTAGGTATGAATCTTGATATTGTGGTATTAAACAAAATTTCAAACGTGGGATCAAAGATCACGAAACAGTTTTGAAACAGTCTGAGACATTGGTGGGAATGTCTCGCCACCAATGGACCAATATCAGGACGACTGGAGAGATCCACTGCCGTTGCTTTCTTTAGAACAACAACTGGACACGACTACCTTCAGGCCCACCTGCACAGAATCGGCATGGCCCCAAATGACTGCTGTCCTCTTTGCCGGTCCTCCCGGATGGACGCTCTTCATCTTATGACATGCACCAGCCTCACGACCATGCCCGATGACATCGCAACACGCTACTGGGAGGCTCGTCGTCTAATGGCCGAACTGCCAAGGACGGATGGCGTTGGATAAAGTAAAGTAAAGTAAAGTAAGTTTTCAGTATCTTGGTATTTTAACTTTTACAAATCAAATATAAATTACGAAATTTGTAGCTCACGAACTTGTATCCATAGGAGAAAAAACGTTTCGAAGACAACACGATGTACGAATATGAAACCTTAATATTTCCTATTCCTCCCACCTCTTCTCCTTTAGGAGTTGGAGTAGTCCATGATTTTTCCAATAATGGTTCTAGGCAGAGATACCTGTTTGAAGAGTGGAAAGTCAAAACTGTATTTTCCACAACGTTTAATATCGTAACTTGTTCGAGTAAATCGTTTTTACAATGTGTATTGTAACAGTATATTATCGTCGGCATTCCAGAATCGATATAAACATTGTTTATCACACATAACATAACTAAGTTGCCTGGGATGAGAGAATCGCGTGACAGAAACAATTAGGTTTGGGGCAGTGCGTGACCGCTCAACATGTGATGCGTTTTATCATTTCGTTAAGTTGCGTTGGATTTTAGTAGCCACAGCTGTGTGCAAGTAGGCGCTTTAAGGAAAGTTTGTTCGTTTGATTAAATGCAATTTTAAAACTTTGTCCGCATTTTTACATCATAGTATATGCGCCAAAATAAATAGCACTGAAATTGAAATAGTTTTTAACAAACATACAAAGTAAAAGGAAGGAAGTTTTTAACATACATTGCTCTTTGTCTCTCCATTAAGTTTTAGGCACTTCTCGTTGCGTTTTTGAAGATCTTCGAACATGTTGGTGAACTGTGTTGTTGCATGCTTTAACGTATCTGGTTATTTCTTCACGTAGCTCCGCAATGGTGGTCGGTGGCTAATTTCGTAAGATGCTTTCCTTCATCAATCCCCACACATTACCTTCAGGCGGTAAAAGGTTTTTTGAGTGGGACGGGTATGGACAGTTTTTTCTCGGAAAATCAGGTTCATACCAAATTTTCTTGAAGCAAAGTAATAGTGGCTTAAGCGGTGTGACTGGTGGCGCCATCTTGCTGGAATTACTTTGAACCAAAAGCCAGATTGCTAGGACAACAAAAACTCTTAGATCTCTTGCAAAACGCTGAAGGATGTTCTCTCTATAACGTAGTACATGGTTTACAATAACAACGTTCCTTTTGTCGTCTTCAACGAAATACGGATCCTGATACAGAACTCCATACACGCTCACTATGTCACGCGCTTCTCTACGATAACGTCAGGCCGTTTAAGTTCAAGAAAACACAAAACGTGTCGAATGCTTGTTGATGAAACCGTTTAAGTGTAGATGATTTTCATCTTAAAACCTTACATTTTTTAGGAATCCAGTGTTATCGTAGTTCATTGCAAACATTTAGGTGCAATAAACTCTGTCTTTTATGTCCCTTACATTTAAAGGTTGACCAGTTTGTATTATTTGCGGTAATCCACCAAGGTTTTTAAACATTCTTCCTAAAGACGTATTACTGATGTTTATTTTCAAAGATGTCTGGTAAAGGCTTCTTTTCCAAGACTGCAGGACTTACTGTAGAAGTCTACCGTGGTTTACATCCGTAGTAACCGTTGCTATTGCCTATAAACCCTTTACCAAAACACTAGGGTGCACGACATAACTTGTCAATAACACTTATCATTACGGCATTACTTGACAGCTGTTTGGGAAATATTTCTTGAAACTCTGCAACAGTTCGCCTTAAACTAGGACCACCGGAATAGCCTGTTCCGTATGAGTTAAAATAATAGTTTCCGATAAAAAGCTTTCTCTGGAGTGGTGACAACCATTACGCCGTCAACTAACCTCAATCGAACAAGAAAGTAATAATAAGCAATATGGCCTGACAACAACAACAACAATGGAATCAGCTCTCGAAAAACAAACCTCAGCTGATTTAATTTCAATATTTCTAAATTTAGTCGGACAAAATGTTAGGTTAGGCCTAGCGTGAAGAACCATCACATGTATTTCCATTTATTACCACAGGAACCAATTAATTGAATAGAATAACTGATAAAATAGCTGTTTGCACCAATATTTCCATTAACAGCTGATTTCAAACTTTGAAGCAATTATTTATGTATTTTTGTATAGCAACATAGGCTAAAATACCTTTTAATAAAAACATTTTTTATTTCATTATTTGGAAATTTAGTCGGAAAAAAATCTTAGGTTAGGCCTAGAGTGATGAACCAACACATGTATTTACATTTATTACCATACCAACCATTTGAATAAAATAACACATATGGTTTGCTCCAATATTTCCATTAACAGCTAATTTCAAAATTTGAAGCAATTATTTGTATTTCTAACTTTTAGGTTAGGTTTTTATTAAAGTGTAGACCTGAGCATTGCTGGTTCTTTTAACCTTCATAACAACTGCTGTTATAAAATATACGAAATAATTTGATATGAACATTTAACATATTTACCATCTTAGCTTTGGAGTTATTATTAATCCTACACCTGTATTACAAAGAAAACATGACATGATTATGTGTATAGAAGGTTCCAATGGGGTTGGCGTGCGGATCACGCAGGGGTTTCCCCTAGTTATAATATAAAGAGAATAGCTTGTGTGCATGTCTGAATATTTGTTTCACGAAAACTGTACGAAACTTAATTAATGTAAATTAAGGTCTACGCATCCTTATCCAACCGCGTCTTACAACGTCCAATAGTATGTGCTAGATTTACTTCACGGCAAATATAAAACAACGATGAAATTCTATTTTTTTTTGTAATTGAAACTCGACTAACCAATAACTAAAGAACTAATAATTTAATTTTGTACGCAAGAAGCTTTGTGTCGAACAAGATTTTGTCGCACATTGTTATACGCCGTTCGACTAAAAACAAGAAAGTTTTTATTTGAAAAAACGCCTCTCTATTCGTGTTCCTCTTTTGATGTCTCGACTTATTTAATCTTTTTGAGTTGAGTTAAGTTTACTCATAGTAGAGGCCTCATTGTATTTGATGGCGAGTCGTTAAATATGAATGCTTACGAATCATTCACCAGATATCGATCAGACAAGTAGTTTCTAGTTATGTGTCTAATCAATTGCTGAACAAAGTGACTTTATTAGAATATTAATAAATTTCAGCAACGTACCTTTATTGAAAAGGCGTCAATTCCTATTAATTTTTCGTTATCCTTCACAGATGACCGGTTTCGATCTATTAATTTCAGATCATTATTAAACCCTTGGTTTCACTGGTGCTGTTCATCTGAACTTAAAATAAACGTACATAACACTTACCACAAACACAAAACGCAATCACGAAACATTTAAAGCACTTGAAACATGGACAGTTATAAAATCGCTCGTGTACGTATAGGTGAAGAACATGTTAAAAATATATAAATCATAAAAAAATACTATTATGAAGTCTAGTCGATGTCTATTAAAAACTTTTTCTCAGTTTTGATGTAAAAAGATAACCATTTTCTTAACTGCAGTGATGGATCAAACGCAAACGTAAAGTTCGAAAATTTTGGAATTTCAGTGGCTAGTTTGACGATCGACATCCAAAATATCGGTTTCGGATTTTGAGTGTAAAACTCATAATATATTTTTATGAAAACAATTTTCACTAAACAAAATGTTAGTGTAATTTTATAAATTAAAACGAGATATTCATAACGGTTTGATTCAAGTCATTATGAGCAATAAAAATTTGTAAATTTATTTTTACAGCTTTTTTACAATAGTAATTTTCTTACAATTTTGAAAATTTTAATAACTATTTTAAGTTATACAATTTCCTTAAATTAAAAAAAAATAAATAAAAAACTCAATGAAAACAATTTTTTTAGCCGTTTATATTGTTGAAATAATATTAAATCGAAGGCTGTGTCTTACACGTAATTTAGTTTTATTATTGGTTTGAGAAGAAAAACTGTTTATGCTTGATTAGATATTTGCAATCGTGGATGATAAGAGAACGTTTCTCAAATAGGACTGTAAACGTTTAGCATACTTTTTTTTCCTATTTCTTGTACACTTTTTATGTAAAGTTTTACAAGTTACATTTTAATAATAACAACTGGTTTTCAGTATTTTCATTATAAAACTAATAGAGTTATTCGTAGTTAAATATTTTTAAACGACTTCCGTTTCGAAAATATACCACATAAAGGTGTATGTGGTATGCACTTTTGTGAAACATATAAAAAAACATGTAAAATTTTAGCTCAAAATATTTTTACTTCTAAAGTTACAAAATTTTAAAATAAAAATACAAAGTTACACATTGACAAAACGACTGAGGACAAATGTTGAATGAACGGTTTTCTTTATTTTGATATGAAAAGATGCGCTTCAGAAATCTGATGACACCCTATATCCGAGATTACGAATACCAAATCTAGCAAAAACTTTTATCTGAATTCACTTATTACAATGAATTATTACAACTAGTTAAGTTGTCTACCTCTAGGAAAGAAGAATTGAAACCCTTGTTTATAACGTAACCGACAACCCTCTGGCATGGAACTACCCTCCGATGGACAATTATCCGGCCAATTGCAAGAAATTGCAGCTGTTCATCAACTTTCACATCGCACCCCCAACCTCGCGTCCCTCACATATAATCGCCGATTATTTAGACAAATTAACATCATTACTTTTGTAAAGTGATTGTACCAATCCGTAACCATTTCTGGGCCAAATAATCCCCGAGGGTCGTAAATATCTTCGGCAACTCTATTGGTTGTGGGAAGAAAAACTATTTAACCTAAATTGTAAAAACTTCATAGATTCTACTAATACAAATAATTGGTCTCCGTAGCACTTGATAATCTTCAGCGTTTTCATTCCTCGACTGATACAAAAGGTTAAAAAATTTTAATAGTTTCTAGAAACCAAAATATTTGTCCATTCTAAAAATAAGAAATACGAAATTTAAATACTACGCTTTATATTGCAAAAATATAATTAAACTAAGTGCATAATGTATCATTTATGCACAGGCTTGTACCTAACTGATGTTAAGGTACACTTTCAAAACAGATAACATCAGATAAATAAAGGTAGTGCTCACGCTGATTTAAATTAAACCCCGAATCACAAAACAAGGAACAAAAACAATAACTAAACAACTAAATTGTAAATTATGTTTAATACGTTACACTTATGTACATTTCCATGACATGGTCATCATCCTCAGAGGGTTTTAACACTACTCTGTCAAAAATGTTTTACTTCCAGTCAAAAAACGTGCTACTGGTTGTTTGATTTTTATACTGACGAACTCGTCCGAGCTGCTTGGAAAACCAACGTTTGGACCAAATGCGGCTGTCAGACTGCTAACACATAAATACACATTATTATACAGGGTGTACAAAATGTCCCGAACTGGTTTAATATTTCGTATATAAAGAAAATTTGAAGGTAGATGTGATAGAGGAACCTACTATTTGTAAAAAATACTATTTTATTAAGATTTCAAAAAGTTTATCCGCCATCTTGGATCCGCTATTTTGAATGTAAATTTGTTTTTTTAAACGGGAAGGTGGTCATTTGATGCATCATTTCGATGTAGAATTTCAAGAGAAAACCAACGGTGCAATATCTTTAACCGATTAAAAATGGCGGCCAAAAAACAAGGAAATCGTGTTTTCCGATTTTGCTTCATTTTGCTGTACTATTTTTGTTTAAAATACTAATAATTATTATTTTTGGATTTAAAATTAAATAAGCTTTCAAACGATATGCCACACAACGATATTTGGTTAAACGACTCGAAATCAATTTTGAAAAATCAAAATGGCTGTAACTCAAACAATTTAAATACTCATAAATATGGTTGTGTGGCATATCTTTTGAAAGCTTACTTGATTCTAAATCATACAAAGAATAATAATTCGTAATTAAAAAAAAAATAGTACAGCAAAATCGGAAAACATCATTTCGTCATTTTTAATCGGTTACAGATATGGATGTGCAAATTTCACCGTTGGTTTTCTCTTGAAATTCTTCATCGAAATGATGTATCACATGACCACCTTCCCATTAAAAAAAAACAAAGTTACATTCAAAATGGCGGATCCAACATGGTGCAATTTTTTTTTAAATCTTAATAAAATAGTATTTGTACATGGAGTAGGTTCCTCAATCACATCTACCTTCAGATTTTCTTTACATATGAAATATTGAACCAGTGCGGGACTTTTTGTACACCCTGTATGTATTTATATACAATTTTTAATGACACCCCGAAACGTTTTCTTGGGACCACGAGATCGGTGACCATTGACCACTTCTAACCTTAGGTCTCGCCATAAGAGTCATAGGCCAGTCGGTAGAGGTCAATTTAGACCAAAAGTTCCAGTAATTTGCAATACGGCTGAATTTTTTTTTTTATAAATACATTAAAGTATGTAGATTAACATAAAAAAAAGTTTACCAGTCTATCAATTTCCCAAAGTCGAAAAAAAATCGATTATCATTTTTTTTCGATTATCCTTAATATTTCGAGCTGGGATGAAGATAGAGGAAAATAAAAAATACCATCGTGTAGGGGAGGTATTTTTCAACAAAAAAGGTTGTATGTATTTATTTCGTCCGAGCAATGGTTTGTCTGGAAAAAATTCGATAATCCAGGTATGTATTTTGCAGCAGGGGAAATCACTATAGGGGACATCTTATTCATATATGAAGCGTTTTCTCATTCTAAATCGGCCGAATTTTAATATATCGAATTGAAACTTGACATAGGAGTTAAAAAACATATTTTAAACATTTATGCTGAGTTTCAGATTGTTATCTTGAAAATTACCCCATCTAGAGCCACTTGACTTATTAATGGGTTTCTCGATTTTAGGAGTACTGGACCCACCAATTCATTTTAAACAGCTCCAGTTTAGAAAATTTTCAAAATATCAACCTGAAAGTTTTTTTACAAGTTAAATATATAGATTCAAACAAGATCAAGTAGTATAAATCTTTTTATTATTTACTTTTCAAAGCACAACTAACTTAAAAAAGTATAATTTTAGACCTTTTTAGATTGTTCATCAAAACGCTTGAGTTAATCGGCTGCAGATTAATCAATTTTTTAAATATAGTTTTTAAAATAAGTATAGCAAAAAAACAATTGTGTTTTTAACTTCTGTACCAATTTTTAAATCGATATGTTAAAAAATGTCGAAAATAGAGTCGTTGAATCCGAAGGTGTTATAGTTAAAACGAGATAGGTAAAACAGAAGACCATTTTCAAGCGTCTCGTTTTTAAAAATAACACGAAAAAAATTGTTCATACTTACAAAGAGTATTCATACTGGTGTACTCAACTTGTAAAACAAATTTGATTGTTGATATTCCAAAAATTGACGAAACTGGAATAGATTGAAATTAGTTCGTGAGTCCGGTACTCCTAAAATCGATAATCGAAATCGACTCCTAGATCGGGTCATTTTCAAGATAACAAGCTGAGACTAAGCATAAATGTTTAAAATATAGGCTATATTTTAACTCCTATTTCAAGTTTCAATTCGATATATTAAAATTCGGCCAATTTAGAATGAGCCAACGCTTCATATATGAATAAGATGTCCCCTTTTAGTGATTTCCCCGGCTGCAAAATACATACCTGCATTATCGAATTTTTTCCAGACAATAATTGTTCGGACGAAATAAATACATATGACCTTTTTTGTTGAAAAATACCTCCCCTACACGGTGGTATTTTTTATTTTTCTCTATCTTCATCCCAGCTCGAAATATTAAGGATAACCGAAAAAAAATGATAATCGATTTTTTTTCGACTTTGGGAAATCGATAGACTGGTAAACTTTTTTTTATGTTAATCTACATACTTTAATGTATTTATAAAAAAAATTCAGCCGTATTGCAAATTACTGGTAGTTGTAACCTATACCGACTGGGCTATCACTGCAATAGCTCATCTTCCCTATGGAAATTCGCTAACTCTGTCTCTAACTGCCTTCCTTTTCGGTCGGCCCAGTATATTTTGTTACTGATCAAGTTGTCATAAATTATTATTCCAAACCCAGAGAAATTATATTTTAAAACCAGTTTTAACTTTAAGGTGTTTTTTCACAGATAAATTCAAAACTATACACTTTGTTTCGTTTTAACTTTTCAACCAATTTAGCGCTTCTAAAGCTCATTTATGTAAATTGCGTTTCACGCGAATAATTAACCAAGTTTAACATTCTCTGATTCACTTCAAGACTGAACTCGAAAGTTACTAACACAATCTGATCCGACGGATTTATTTCAACTTGTGTTATAGTCGAACAATAGTACTTTTTCATTAAAACTGACCCATGATAAATGGAAGAAGGGAATTGAAGTCGGGAAATATGAGAACCCTTGTTCTAATCTTATTCTTATTTAATTACAACGTCTTAATAAATCAAAGTTTAGTAATCTCTAGTTTTTCTTTCCTCCGAAATGAATTTCTCACGGTTTTTAATATTCTAAAATAATTTTATGTTTGTATACAAATTGTTTTGATTTATGACTTATTGGCTTTTGTTTTACTACTTAACATGTTTGGCCCCTATATTACACTTGGGTTTGTACTTGTATATTTTTTGTTTCTCCGCTGGTAATTTTGCTTCGTGAAGACAACATTTTTGTCGTGTCCACAACGTCTTTGTCCGATACGTTTTCGTTCAGTATTCTTTTTACTATTGAACTATTTAAATAACTTTTCACTTTTGTTGTCTTCACGTCGACTTTAGTCTTCATCTCAAAACCTCAAAATCTACTTCTTTACAAGTAGTTTATTTACCAACCTCAGATAATTTTGTGTAAATTTATTTGGTTTCATTTGCCGACGTGCTTGTTCTTTATCCAGGACTGTCATTCTGCGGCTGGTGGGGGGGTTGATGTCGTTTCGAGTCCTTACAATCAGATGTATTTAGTCTTATATGCCGAAATGATATTATTATACAAGAAGTTTCATATCGACCAACCCTCCTTCTTATTTTTCAATAATTTTTCTTTCTTTATCGAAATCCTAAGGTTTTCTGTTCTTCTTCCCGATCACCCATATCTTTGAAAAACCCTTTCGTGTAATCTTGCTCCAAAACTGACTGCATTTTATCTCTTAAGTCCTTTAGCCCCACTCTATCAACCTTTCGTGTAGGTTTGTTCTTTTCACCAACATCAACTATGTTCCCATGTTCTTTGAGAATTTAAGTTCGATACGCTTCTATCTTCTGTATTTATTTCTTCTTTTTCGTTTTGCTTCGACTATGTTTTAACGCCAGTTCTCTACATGGCCACCATTTATTTAAAGAAATATTCCCTTTCTTTTGCCTATTTTTTTGCAACATTTTTGAAACATGCACCCATAACGATGTATTTAAAGACGCTAAGGGGTGTTGTGCTGTTATTCGCTGTTACGTTGGTCACATTTATTGTTTTGTTGATACTTTAAAATGTTGATCGTATAATACGATTCTTTATATTTATATTGGGGTAACTCTGTCTGTTGTGCTTCAGTCAGCAAATATCAACATTTTATCGACAGCTGTATTCCTCTAAGTGTACTTTTAGCAGACCAGGTAGGTTAATGCTTAGTATACACGGAATGTATTAAGTAAAACTGACAGTAAATCTTTCTACTAGAATGACCACTATGCTATTAATTTTTATTTCTTTTTTAAGAGGGAAAACTAGTTGTGTCGAAATAAAATGTCTCGTCAAACAAAATTAGAGCACCGATGTTACAAAATTTCATTCGATCTTGACACGAAATGAATTAAAAACATAGTGGTTATTGAAACGAAAATCATGTACGACTCAAATATCGCAGAAGTTAATTAAAAGAGGCCACGTCACAATCAATACCCCGTAGATATTAAGTTCAGGCCAGACCCGACACGGCAGCAAATTGACAGCTTCAAATTACGTCACTAATTGACTTCCGTTTAGCTTTCAGTGACATTTTAATGAAAACTTCCCTTGGGGATGTTCCACCTGTTATCGCTTTTTCGAAATCGATAAATATTTGTTCATTCCTTAATAATTTTGTTATTTTAAAAATCTGTTTTGCAAACTTTAGAAAATGATTTTAAATGTGGACTTGAATCCGATTTTGGGGTTGACTAAGGCATGTCGCACACTGGATCCGCTCCGTTCCGTCCGCTCCGCTCCGTCCTTTCCGCCAAAAATCGAAAACCATGTAATCAAATGTGGAACTGCACATAGCATCCGCTCCGTCCGTTCCGTCCGCTCCGTTCCGTCCGCTTCCGCCACTTTTCGAAGAGCGAGCGATTTTTGGTGGAAGGTCGGAAGGCCGGAAGCGCCGCGCATGCGCAGTGTACGGATAGACAGAGTTGTATTGTGCAATTGAACTCGGGCTTATTGCAATTGCAATTGAACAATTTTCATCTTAATTGTTTTATTTTCTAACTGTTTTTAATTTTGTTTAGTTTTTTATTAAACTTGTGTAACGTTACTACATATTATGTTAAGTTGTAAACTTTATTTTAAAAAGTGTTTTGTTATCGATTCTTAAAATAAAGGTTTACCTATATAGGCCTAATTCAAATGTTATTTACCTCTAAAATTCAAAGTCTCGATAGTTCAAACTTCCTTTAATTCGAAAAAATACTTTCCCTTGGATTTCGAATTAGTGAGTTTCTACTGTATTATTTAGTATCATTTGAGTTTAAGAAAACATTTATTTTTAAATGAAATAATTGGACAACATACTATACATCAAATACCAAACAATTTTGGTGTTGTAGACAATTACCATGAAATTATGTTTTCAGTTTTTGTTTATAACGCTGTTATCCCTGACCTATAGAAATAAAAAAAAAAAAAAAAACATTTTGTTTGTCATTAAAAAAGAAAAATATTTTATCTATTTCTTTTGCAAATTTAACAGTTTTTGAGAGATTCCACAGTAAACATTTTGTATGGCTACCATTTTGAAAGTAATAAAAATAAAGTCTTTATGTTTGGTACACTTCTAACAGTACCATACAAAATTTGAACTCCTTGTCTTATCTATTTCTTAGTGAGTTTTTATAAAAATACAAAATGGCCGATTGTGACTAAATTAAGCAGCAAAAGAGTTGCAGAACATTTTTCATTTATTTTAATGCATAGAATATGATTCTGTATTGCGAGCTAAGACTTTTTGACACCCTTACTACTCCCATAGTCATAAGAAATATTTTATAAATTAACTTAATGCAAACACCAGAAAACTATAAACTGAAAAAAATATGGTTTTCAATTTACTTATAACATGGTTTTCAATGAAGTTTTAGAAGGATGTTATTACTCTAATATGTGGGTTCTTATCTCACCTTAAGGTCACAGCCAACCGCTCCTCTGGTGATATGCTTCTTCTAAAGTTTGTATGACGTTTTTGAATTGTAGGTTTTATGATGTGTAATAGCTCTATAAACTTTTCGTAACTCATACGAAAATATCGAAAAACTCTTTGATTGTCGTTTTTCAATCTTGAAAATAGCGTATGATACTCGCCCTCACTAGCCCGTGCGGCATTAATACTGTGCACCCACAATCTTCTTTTTTTCCTTGATACTTGATCATCCTCTTCTGCAGCTATTGCCAATGCTATGACAGCAGTTTCTTCGTCGCTGGCGCTAAATATTAACGATAAAATTGAGCGGACCGGACGGAACGAGCGGACGCAGTGTGTGAGAAAACTGCCGGAACTGAGCGGAGCGGACGGAACGGAGCGGAGCGGACGGAACAAAGCGGATCCAGTGTGCGACAAGCCTAACCGTTACTGAGACAACGAGGCCGATTCTTCTTGCACGAGTCTTGAGTCTGCCCGCTCTCGGATGAGCAGAAATTTACTAAATCTGCGACCTATTTAGAATATGATTAGCGCTTCATAAATTTAAAATTGATAAGGTTTTCTAATAAAACTACTTCCCTTCCCTACTAGTTAAATAACTTGCATTTGATTGAAGTGTCTGGTTTAATCTTCTTAGTTCGTTTTTTAGTTATACTGAGCAGCTAATATTTTACTTATGTTTGTCATCTACACTTGATATTACGCAGACACAATTTTCAGATAATTCAGGACCTTATTTGTACGTTCAGGCCTATCTTGCTATACGAAGCGTAAAACTAATATAATTTTCTATCTTGGCTCTTTTAAAAACATTGTCCTGTAGTAAAAATTTTATTAAATGTTAACTGAACACTATTTTTTATTACCTTTATCAAACTAAACTTCTGAGTGAAAATAAATTTTAAATGTGTTTTCACAATACTGTCAGTTTACAGGGATTTGCATACAGGCTAAAATTACCACTATCCTTTAATACATGTTTATACATTTAAGACCTAACAAAATTTTGCTGACATTACTTATTTTTAAGAACAATTGTGAACAGAATTTTTATAGAAAATTTTTTCAGGTTTACTGATATGCTTCTAACCGTAACACAAAACCAAAACAAACAAATTATAACTTCAATTAAAACTAATGTTATAATGTTATTCGATTATCCTTAATATTTCGAGGTGGGATGAAGATAGAGGAAAATAAAAAATACCACCGTGTAGGGGAGGTATTTTTCAACAAAAAAGGTCATATGTATTTATTTCGTCTGAGCAATGGTTTGTCTGGAAAAAATTCGATAATGCAGGTATGTATTTTGCAGCAGGGGAAATCACTAAAAGGGGACATCTTATTCATATATGAAGCGTTGGCTCATTCTAAATTGGCCGAATTTTAATATATCGAATTGAAACTTGACATATTAGTTAAAATATATATTTTAAACATTTATGCTGAGTCTCAGCTTGTTATCTTGAAAATTACCCGATCTAGGAGTCGATTTCGATTATCGATTTTACTAGTACCGGACTCACGAACTAATTTCAATCTATTCCAGTTTCGTCAATTTTTGGAATATCAACATCAAATTTGCTTTACAAGTTGAGTACACCAGTATAAATATTCTTAGTAAGTATGAACGATTTTTTAAATGTTATTTTTAAAAACGAGGCGCTTGAAAATGGTCTTCTGTTTTACCTATCTCGTTTTAACTATAACACTTTTGGATTCAACGACTCCATTTTCGACATTTTTGAACATATCGATTTAAAAATTGGTACAGAAGTTAAAAACACAATTGATTTTTGCTACACTTATTTTAAAAACTATATTTAAAAAATTGACTAATCTGCAGCCGATTAACTCAAGCGTTTTGATGAAAAATCTAAAAAGGTATAAAATTATACTTTTTTAAGTTACTTGTGCTTTGAAAAGTAAATAATAAAAAAGGTTTATACTCCTTGATCTTGTTTGAATCTATATATTTAACTTGTAAAAAAACTTTCAGGTTGATATTTTGAAAATTTTCTAAACTGGAGCTGTTTAAAATGAATTGGTATGTCCGGTACTCCTAAAATCGAGAAACCCATTAATAAGTCAAGTGGCTCTAGATCGGGTAATTTTTAAGATAACAAGCTGAGACTCAGCATAAATGTTTAAAATATATATTTTAACTCCTATGTCAAGTTTCAATTCGATATATTAAAATTAGGCCAATTTACAATGAGCCAACGCTTCATATATGAATAAGATGTCCCCTTTTAGTGATTTCCCCTGCTGCAAAATACATACCTGCATTATCGAATTTTTTCTTGTCAAACCATTGCTCGGACGAAATAAATACATATGACTTTTTTTGTTGAAAAATACCTCCCATACACGGTGGTATTTTTTATTTCCCTCTATCTTCATCCCAGCTCGAAATATTAACGATAATCGAAAAAAAAAATTATAATCGATTTTTTTTCGACTTTGGTAAATCGATAGACTGGTAAACTTTTTTTTATGTTAATCTACATACTTTAATGTACTTATAAAAAAATATTCAGCCGTATTGCAAATTACTGGTACTTTTGGTCTAAATTGACCTTTACCGACTGGCCTAAATCTAAACAACCTTAACAAATTGTAACTACTTTTCGCATCTACTACTAAGAATAATTAACAGCCATAATAACTATTTCTAATCCTAAAATAGTTAGAAGAAAAAACAGATAACTTTAAAGTAATGAATAACTATTCGCTATGGGTACAACATAAAATAACAAAAACAGTACAACAAAAACCAAATAAAACAAAACAGCAAACATTTTAAAATGTCACTGACAAAAATGTTTAACATAATTTATTATGTCCGTCTGCAGTCCTGTATTACGTTCTTATTTGAAGGGACTATCGATTTCGGAGAATCATGCCTCCATTTTCAAGTCAAAAATTTACCCCACGTTAATTTTATGTCAGTCAGTCAGGTCAAAACATCTTATACATACATATATATATATAAGCTGCCCGATCCGGCTTTGCACTGATAGACAAATCAAAGTTAAATATATATTAACAAAAAAAAAAAAATATATCAATAAATACATTACACTATGTATTTCTTAAGGAGATTTTTAGTAACTTTGACCCCCCCAAACCCCCCTAAAATTTAGATTTTTTTTTAAAAGCCTTTCTTAGTTAGCACCCATGGCCCTAGAAGAAGCTACATACCAAATTTCGTTCCAATCCGTTTGGTAGTTTTGGAGAAATCGTGATTTAGTAACTTTGACCCCCCTAAGATTTCGATTTTTTAAACCCTTTCTTAGTGAGCACCTATGGCCCTAGAAGAAGCTACATACCAAATTTCGTTCGAATCCGTACAGTAGTTTTTGAGATTTTGTGATGAGTCAGTGAGTGAGTGGTAATTGGTTTTTATATACATAGATATATTAGTGTGATACAGTTTGCCGTTGATATAGGCTGTAAAATTCGATTGTGGCACACAACGTATACAAGAATGATACTAACAGTGTTGAGTTTTTCGTTTGTGGTACGGTAACTTTCGGATGTATTATTATTATTATTATTACTTTACTATTAACCAAAATTGCGTTTATCACGTTTGTATCTGGAAATTAAATGAAAATCAAAATTCAGCCTTTACGTTAAGCTTTTTTTAAACGAAGCAATACAGTCTGAGGGTAAACACAAGCAGGAGGGATTGTGCATAATACCGTAATAACACTCTACTTTTCCTTTAATGCCAATCCTAAAACACTTAACAATAATTGACTTGGGTTGGAGCCATGTTCGTTTTTCCTTGAGGATGTAATTTGTCCTAATGACTTTATAAACCAAAACGACGACGCTGCGGATCCTAAGCCTAGCCATTTCGAAACCCTGTTCCGTTTTCTTTTCCGCAATCTGAAACTGTTTGAATTCCAGGTAATGTCGGTCTGCATTCATATTGGTACAAGTACAGTTTTACTTCACTGGTAGTAGAACAGAACAAAGTTAGAAGAATAATGGAGTTGTGACCTGTTTACATCCTAGCGTACAATTATTATACACAATAAACTGTTTTAACCTACAATAATAATTATAATTTTCTGATTGAAATACTAAACCATATTTTCCTTTGTAGCCCAGTCGGTGTAGGTTACAACTACCAGTAATTTACAATACGGCTGATTTTTTTTATAAGTACTTTAAAGTATGTAGATTAACATAAAAAAAAATTTACCAGTCTATCGATTTCCCAACGTCGAAAAACAAAACAAAAAAACATTTTTTTTTCGATCATCCTTAATATTTCGAGCTGGGTTGAACATAAATAAAAATAAAAAATACTACCGTGTAGAGGAAGTATTTTTCAATAAAAAAGGTCATATGTATTTCTTTCCTCCGAGCAGTGGTTTGTCTGGAAAAAAATCGATAGTGCAGGTATGTATTTTGCAGCAGGGGAAATCACTAAAAGTTGAAATCTCATTCATAAATGAAGCGTTGGCTCATTCTAAATTGGCTGTATTTTAATATATCGAATTGAAACTTGACATAGGAGTTAAAATATATGTTTTAAACACTTATGCTGAGTTTCAGCTTGTTTTCTTGAAAATTACCCGATCTAGAGCCACTTGACTGATCAACGGGTTTCTCGATTTTAGGAGTTCCGGACCCACGAACTAATTTTAATCGGCTAGAGTTTAGAAAACTTTCAAAATATCAAAATAAAAGTTTTTTTTTACAAGTTAAACATATATATTCAAACAAGATATCAATGATATAACCTTTGCTATCAATGACCTTGGGTCTTACCATAAGGGCCACTGCAATAGCTCATTTTTCCTATGGAAATTCGCTGACTAGTAACATCACAATTTGACAGGAACGGTTTCTAATCTACTTCATCAAAGATCTACAATTCAAACCGTTAGTTACAGCGTATTGAGTTAAAGTGTTTCACATTTATTTAGATTTTACTTCGTCGAATCTGTTATTCATTAATAGTTTGTTTAAGATCATGCATTCATATTGCAGAAATTTCTGATTGGCTTGATGGAGTTCTATCCTGCTCGCATGACCTTTTCCTAGAAGCTATCCTATACGTCTTGGCGTAAAGCGACTCTCTATGCAACCTACTTAGCAGGAAACTTCCAACTCCAAGAAGTTCAAAGTAAATAAAGTGCATAGTATGGAAAACTGCTTCCACTCTACTTGCATTCTTTATAGACTAACTGCGCCATTAACTTGTTTTACCTTTGCTTTTTACGTTCATGTAAAACTTTATAATTACTACAGTCAGGTAATAAAACTTTAATTATAAAGTTTATTACTTCAGTTTACTTCGCTCCAGTAATTTCTTTACTTTTGCCGACGGCATACAAATGCTATAATCACGAATTTAGACTAATTTTTAAACCCAAGAATTGATACTAGTCTATATGTTTGTAGGGTTTATATAACTATCCTCTTCCTGCTAAAAAATTAGGGAAGGGAGTGTTCGACCGTCGCACCAAGGGTTCCGTACAGGAACACTTCAACTCCACATAATACTAAATGTAAATACTAAATACATAATACTAACTTGTATATTATTATTTTTAATTTTCTGCTTACACACTTCCTCGTCAAGGGTTAATTTAATTAAATTACAAGTGAAAAACCATGATTCAATACCGGGATTTTAACTCGGAACCTTTACCATTCTGTGGTAACGCTCTACCGTCTGAGGCACCTTGATCACTCAAATAAACGCAGTAAAACCGTACAAGTGAGATAACATCGACCAATATCTGGAGTGATCAGGGTGACTCAGGCGGTAGAGCGTTACCACTTTTCTTACAACATACAATCAACTCCTATAAAAGCGAGTGTAACATATAATGTAACAGCTGATTTCACCCATCTTCTGTAATACTTAAACAAAGCCCAGCGTAGATCATACTTTGAGGTTATGTTTACAACTTCAATCATTATAATTCCAAGTGAAGTTGATTTGCTATATACGCTATAAGGTTTGTTTTGAGGTTAGACACTATATATAAATACAACCTTTGTCATCAATATATTCGTTTATACAAATTTAAAGAAGAGGTACCCATTCGTTTATATTCGGAAACATTCGTACATCTTCGTATAACATATAAACATTCCATTATTAATTTCTCCATTATAATATTAATAACTTCTAAATGATTTGATCTATCAATATGAAGGTAGATAAAGAAAGAAATTAAAGATAATATTTTTATCTTTTTTTATATATATAATAATGAATATGAATACAAAATTTAAAAAAAATAGCCTACAGTTTTATAATCCTTATAATTGTAGACATTTACCGAGTTAAAAATCGCCGTCAGCATAGGTAGGCCTAAATAAAGTCTGTTGTTTTTAATTAGTATTTTATTAAATTATGTATTTGTGGTGTGTATTTAATTAATCTGCCTGTGATTTTTCATGGGGGTTTACTAGTAGGCTATTACATGATGAAGCCTTACTGGATTGTTAATAATTACATTAGTGAGGTCTATAATTACAGTTTTTTTCTTTTATGTCTATGCTGTCGAACAATTCTTATTAACTATATATCTTGTAGTTTCTTCTGTTTTACATGACGCGTTTCGAATATTTATCACTCATTATCAAATGGTCATAATAGCCATTACACAAACACTTAAACACAACACAAACTAGGACACATTTAAAATAAAATAAATTTAAATTACACGCGTGGTCGGTCCCCGTTCTCGACAAAGCTCCGACGCCATAAAAAAAAAGTTATTATAACTATTATACAATATTACCGTAAGCAGCCTGAACGGTAAAACGATTTGCATTACTTTTCGCAACATTTACGATTTGTACCTCTAACACTATGGGTTTTCCAAATTTTGGCTGCCGTACTTTCAAAAAATAATTGGGGGAAGAGGTTTTAGCTAAATTTAAAAAAACAATCTTGAAAGTGCATACAAAAAAATATTTAGAAAATATTTTTAATATTTTTGAATAAACACCTTACAAATGATATAACAGATATTATATTAGATATTTATTTTAAGCGGTACAAAATTTCATCCTCCCAAACTTTATAGTAAAATTATTTCACAGAAACTTTTGATAAATTTATGCAGGTTAACATGCTTCATAACGGCCAAATTTCATTGAAATATCTTTATCCGTTTCCAACATAATCAACTCTGGCAGGCACGAGTTACTCTTGTTACCATCCAAAAAGGTGAAACTATGTGGAATGCGTACTGAGCCTAAATTATGGATGGTACATACATTATGTTTATAAAAAGTAAAATTTACCAGACACAAGTCTTACCTTAATAACGAAGTCGAGATATCTGAAATGTTCCTTGACAGGTTATTGGATAAATACAATTAATGTACACATATTATAACAATAAACTTTAATTTATTAAAGAAAATTTATACGCCCTTAGTTATAATAAAAGAATGAAATGATATACGCCCCAAAAATATGCTAACTGATGTTTTAATTAATTCCCTCCCTTACAAAAAATTAAAGAAAAACCCACCCTGTATTTAATTATATTATTTAATTTTAGACTTAGTTAATCAAAGAAGAAAGAAAATTTGCTTATGGCACATATGGTCTTAAACATTAGTTCATACAATAGTACTTACAAAATAAATTGGTATATTATAAGTTGGCCAACGTTTATTTAAAAAAAAATATATATATATATGCGCATTGTATGTAATAAAAAAAACTGCAATTTCAAAAGAAGTATAAACAAAATAAAATAATATAAAAGTTTGTACTTAAAGTATTACTGTAATTATGACGTCATTATATTTATAAAAAGAAAATTTTGATTTCTGACCCTTGGGGTCCGTAGTGCTAAAAAAAGGTACCTCACCGCCCTTATTATTTAATAAATAACATATATATATTACAGCAACATACTATTTTAATTACATAAAAATTGTTTAAAAGCCTTTTTATATTTCTGAAAAATCACTAAGTTTTGCCAGTTTATGATAAGTTCATACTGATTATAATAGCCTTTTTCTGTTTATTTTTATAGTAAGTTATTGAATAAATAATTGTACTTTTTCTTTGAAACAGCGTAGAAGTAAGCTGTAGCAGCGAAGGTGAAGTCACATTTAATTACAGGAGGATATGCATTAGAAGTTGAACTTAAACCAGGAACTTAAACCAGATTTCTCTAAAGGACCAGAACATAATATAGGCATTAGTTGTTTTATATAGCCAAAAGTAAAATATTATGTTAGAATAAAATTACAGCACGTTTACAGCAGCCATGCTGTAATTAGTCCTGTTGTAAACTGTCTTAACGTGTCAATTTGATGTAATATGACTTTATAAATTACAAGTTGCACTAGTAATTAAAGATCATTTATTAATTGGTACAGAGTTACACTTTAGCTCTGGCAAGCTAAAAGAAATATGCTGTTTTTTAATTAACTGGCTGAATTATAGTTGGTGCAGGAATTCCTTAGAGCATAGTTTATAACTTATAGTTAATCTTACATGGACTCACTTTAGTTTAAATTGTCTATTTTCCAGGCTAATTATTTAAAACACTGTTCAGGCTATATGGTATAGCCTATAGTTCAGGCTTTACAAAATATCAAAATTTATGGGGTTAATTAAAATTATAAATTGCCTTTTACAAAACACAATAGGTTATACGCAACAAACAGTAACTAATATTAACAACATTGAAATTATGGAAATATTCAGATATCTGCTGGACTACATGCTACATATTAAATAAAATTAATTATTTTACCTGGTGTACGGCTTATTAAAGCATTTGGTAAAGAAAATTCTCTACATGATATGAGACACAAAACAAGACGTGAGCTTGTGGACGCGTCGACTGTCTATCAGAATAAGGAACAAAATGGCGAATAGACCCCTGAGCTGTATTAAATTATCTTTTTGTGCAGCGCTACGGGTCTGGTTAGTGCTGCCGGTGTGTGATACATGTACTACAAAAATGTCGGTGGCGCCTGCAAGCCGGTGTGTATGTACGCCCCAATGTATAAGTGTATGATGTAAAGTAAGATTTCGGGCAAAAATAGTGTAAAAACGTTACACTCTTTATGTGTCCGTTTTTCTTGTTAACATTTAAACGGTGTTAGTTAAAAATATCAGCTGCAAGAGGGTAGGTAAAGCAGACTGTGATTGGCTCACTTCCAAGGAAGCCGATAGAGTAACACTTGTTGGATGACTTTGAATAGAATACGGTACTGCAATAATCACGTAAACAAATCAATTGATATATAGCGTTCGTCATGGCACAAGTAAAACATAAATGCATAGACTTACGTCACAACGCGCTCATGGTTAAAGTACAGATGCGTAAAATAAAGTTGATTTAATAGCAATCCTACCAAAAAATAAAGAAAATCCTCTATGAAACCTATCATAATCACTAGCAAAATAATTGCAACTGTTTGAACCTGTACGCGAAATATTTAATGTTTTGGTAAATTGTGTATATGATACCGATACCAAAATAAGCAGACAATGAGATGCCGTGTTTTAATTTCTCACTATACTATAGCATAGAGAAAGTATAGTGATCGCAAAAAAAAGCGATGTTGAGATTTTTGTGGAAATATCCGTTTTGGGACCCCATGAGTCCAAAACAGTGGTTTGTACAAAATGTCTGTCTGTATGTATGTCTGCATGTATACAAAGCTAGAGAGAAAACTATTCGATCGATTTCATCCAAATTTGCACCAGACATGTCAAGTAGGCCTGTATAGATGCACGAAAAAGGGTTTTGAAAATTTTTGAAAAACAACCCTCTTTTTGGCCAAAAAACCTCCAAAAAATCAGTTATTATTTTTTTATAAAAAACCCGCTCTAACGATTTTGATAAAATTTGGCTTATTTGTAGCCTTTAAT
>JAGFPH010011300.1:0-35219 GCA_018207615.1 Philaenus spumarius
CAGAATGCAGTGAACGTACTAAATCTAACTTGCCTCTGGAAACGTTCAAGCGTAGGTTGCCAGATTTTGCCTGGTGTTCCTTGCATTTAATCTCGCTGTAGAAAGTGCAATTATAATGTGTGCAAAAATATTTAACCTGTGTTTTCATTTACACGAACAACGATTATTTCATTTTCATTTGACCCATGTGTTGCCACCCGGGTACCCATCGGCGTACGTTTTGTTCAATTGTTTTCCAAAAAAGATTGAAGACCGATTCTCTATCAAAATTTGCATTCTAAATATACAAAAACATTTACTTTAAATAAAAAAAACCCATAAACCACCAGGGTACAAAAAGTTTGTTGTAAAAATATAATAAGTAACTAATAGTCAAATAATAATACTTGCTTTTAATAATACTAGTTCAACATATGTTTCGGATAACATATATAGAGTGCTTAAATTATCAATATATATTCACATTGTCTTATGATTTATTGGTTTCTGTAGGAACGATAGGAATGTGCTGTACTTGTGAACGTTAGCACGGTCGATTCAACAAGCTTTTAAAGATCTTCCAAAATCTACTATAGTTCATTAAATGTATTTTCCCCCAATCATTAGAAATGTGAAATAAAACAGATTCTCCTGCTTGCTTGAGTTGCGTCCAGTTTTTTAAAAATATTTATGGTTGTGGATTTTCAAACGGCGAACAGTATCATGCAACATTTGGATATGCGTAATCTATTTATCATAAATACTGCTGTTGCTAATGCATGCACTAAGAATGAGGAAAGATAATATCGTCTTTTGCAAAGATGTGTTGAAGGCTTAAAAAAGAAAATATTTTTCAGATGCCTAGCAAAATCTTTAGTTTAAACAAGTACGATGTTTAGTTTGTTGGACCAAGATCCGTTGAAAATATTAAAATGTTAGTCCCTTGAGTAGAAGGTTTTATAAGTTTTTAGGCAGTCTGGATCATCATATCCATCAAACATAACTATAACAGATATTGAGGATCGTTAAAGCTTGTAAATTCAATTGAAAAGTTTTTTATACATATTTAACTTAAGAAGTTATTAATTTTCCGTTGCTTCACTTTTGTTCGCATGTCTTAAATCGATGTAGCCGAAATCAATAACTTTACTGTCCCATTTTCAACAAAATATCCTCAACTACTTGGTAAATAAATCGTAAAAAGCAGATTTCATATTCCTCCAGTTTCCAGAGTTATTAAATAACGATAATTGGAGAGGAGCTCTTTCATATTAATTTAAGAAAGTTGCATCTCTTTTGAGAAGCATTCATTGGTACAAAATTAGTGAATCAGTAATATAAACTCTGCCATGCACTTTCAGTTACCAGTCAACTGCTATTAGGGCACACAATATTATATATTTTTAATTTGATTCAAATAAAGCAGTTCCACAAGTAATTTTATCCTTCGAGTTCTAGTTTCTTTTGATATGTAACACTTGATCGATATCATTCCCGATCAAGCCAGTTTCGAAGGATATAAGAACGGAACAACAGAGTTTTAAAACTCATTATGCAACTCTAACCATGAAAAAATCTATACACCAAGTTGGTTTCTTTTTACGATTTTCTCGAGCATCCACCGTAAAAGTCTTTCAAGTTTTCACTCAGTTTTACTGGCAGAATTCAATCAGTCTTTGAGAACCCCATGCAGCTTATTACTTAACAACACTTATTTAACTTGATTACTGTTATTTCACGTATAAAAAAACTGTTTTGCAATAAAACAGTTTTTTAAGGTAACTTGGTATTTTTATATTATTTATATTGGGACTTCAGGTTTACTAGTGTACTTATTAAAACTGAAATCTAATTCTCGCCTTTATTTACCTCAAGATATTACTTTACGAGAGTAAATACTATAGAACATTTGTCTATCTATGGTGGTTTTTTTGTCATGGTCTGCTAAATGATGTAATTTTTGATAACTGGTTATGTTAGGAATATAATTTTGTTCGTAATAGATAAAGTTGGAATCTAATGGATCTCATGCCCTACACCAAGCCAGATAAATATCATAATAAGTGTGGCATCATATTATTTGTTATAATGGTGATCTATGTTGGCCTATATGACAAATTTACAGAAGTATGTTCTTTTGTAAAAACTAGGATCATTTTCATAAAGGTTCTGTTCGTACGCCAAAAAATATAAACATACAATTTTAATTTTTAACTTATAAATTACAGCCAACTAAATCTAAAACATTTGTGTCATTTATTTTGTTTTATTTTCTCTGTTTCAATCCTTTTCATATAAAGGTAAAATAGATTAGTTTATATAAAACATAGCTGCGTACAGCAATAAAACTTTACCTGACACATTACAAAACACTGCAGAATTGTGGTTTCGAATGCAACATTGTACAACTTACAGAGACTATACAATTCGTTGTAATTCATCATACATTTAAGTTGCATAATAACCTAATTATCTTATACTTACAAAAAGGAAACAATAAAAATACATTTAATTGATCCTAAAACGGTTGCGTGGCGTTTAAAAGTCCGAAGAAGATGTAATTATTGAAATAGTACCGATATTGTCTAACTCGACTAGCTGTCCGTCTACCGTTCCCCTCCTGACAGTTCCACAGAATGTGAGTGAGTGGTTCGACTACAGAGGATAATATTATAAGGTTAAGTAATTTTGAAACCGTGCGGCCATTAGTGAGACTATTTAGTACGATATTGTTTACTTGACTAGCTGTCAGTCTATCCTTCCCCTCCCGACAGCTTTCGCTGAACCAGTTCCACAGAATGTGAGTGAGTGGTTCGACTACAGCGGATAATATTATAAAGTTAGGTAATTTTGAAACCGTGCGGCCATTAGTGAGGCTATTTAGTACGGTAATGTTTATTCACGTTTTACTCTAATTTCATGATATAAATTTTGTATTTTAAAATACTAGTTTAATATTTCGTATATAGGTTGTTCATTCAAATATGATAATTGATGTACAGGAATATGAAAGACATTAACTGATTCTGGTAAGCATACAAACGACACAGAATAAGAGTTAGTTGAACTGGACAAAAGAGAGGAATTGCAAAGGCAATAAATTATCTAGTCCAAAAATCAGCGATGAATCGGAAAAATCATAGATTTGTTTTTCTGGAAAAGTGTGAACATTTTTGGTAATTTCTTAAAAGATTTTTCAAATTTGAATTACTATTTACGTTATCAATTCATATTTTAAAATAACTTCCAATAGCTTACAAAAAGGTATCTAAAATACATTTTGTTGGGACAGTTTTATATTTCTCCCAATCTTTAACAACATCTCCCGAAATAATTGTAATCAACACTACTTCTTTTTCCTATTGCCTATAAACTCTATCATAAATAGTTTTGAGTACTTTCTACATCCCTTATAAACACTTTTACTACTAAAAAACTAAAATAGATTCTAAGTAAATTTCGATTAATACTTATACAAACAACTCACTCTAGTCATCCACAACAAATAAACCAAATATTGAAACTAATAAAAATATTTTAAAAAATTTAGAGTTACTCAACCTATGTTGAATTAACAGCTTCAAATCTGCTAAAAAAATACCTAAATACACATTTCGATATTTATGAATGAAAATGGCTTTATACTGCATATATTATGAGAGGTATTTTGAGGCAGAAATAAATGTGGTCCTACAAAGCTTTAGAAATATGCATTATAGTTGGTTTTTAATTATTGTCCGCTATTTTCGACCCGCCGTATTTAATCAAACAGATTTTTTTTTTAATAGGAAGGTACAATTAATTATGACACACAATTTCGTTGTAAAATTGTAAAAGAAAAACAGTGGCATGACCTTTTTTTCTGTTAGTGTATTATAAGTATCGAAAATAATGTAGCGAACAAATAAATAACTACATTTCAGTTGGTTTGGATCATTTCTAGAAGGGTTGTGTGTGTTTAATTATTGACTATACTCCTACTCTGTCTACGTCAGCCTCAGACTAAATTGCATAAATAAATCACATCCCGCCGTTAACACCACCTTAGATTGACCCCAAGTTGTCCCAGCGGGGAGCTAAACCTTACTTAACGTGATTTATACTCTGTTCCTCCACGCCGAGAGACTAAATTATTACAGTTTCTTACACTATATTAATACTTCTTGTCTGTTCAACTATGTTTCAAATTATTTCAAATGAAGCATATATATAGTTACAAAATGTTTGATTGAAAATTCGTACTGTAAAAATATAAAAAAACTACTCTTACGTTTACTTGAAATTTAATTTTATTTGTATATACAAGTTATAAACGGGTTGTTAATTATTGTTGTAAAACTGTCGATTTATCAAATAGCAATATTTTTTCTAATATATAATATTGAAGAATAAATACTAAACTATAGGAAAGAACACTTAAAAATCAAAAAATATGTCTGCAACTGGAGCGAATAACACACAATAAAGTGGGCTTTATCGAGTACCATCAATCGATAGGTTGTTTAACGATAGTTATGAAAGTTTCAAATTTACTTTTCTAACTTTGAGGGAATAGTAGAAAGCAATAATTAAAGACAGTTAGCGCCACAAATAATAATATTAGAATATCAATTTGACTTTATTTTCCGAAATAAATTTAATTTTAAATTTTAAAGAATATTGAAAATTAAGTGGATTGAATAATATCAACCCTAATTTCCAGGAATTATGTATCTATATATTATATATGTGACATTAACGGCAAATATTTGACCATATAAATTTAATATTTTTTTTTGTGGTTTAGAGGCATAAAATTCTTAAATGAAACTAATATATATTTTGCGAGTTTGGAATATAGCAATAAGAATTTGTTTTAAATGAAAAAAAAAACACGTCACTATTTACACAAATTATGACGTAACGTTTTATTTCATAGTAATATTTATAAGAGCACTTTTTATTTTTGTGGTTACTATCTTATTAATACATATTTCTGAAGATCTGCTAGTCTGATTTTTGTGCGTTTTATTGTAAATGAAAATAAAATGTAGTCATTACTATTTTATTCATGTTATTATTTTATTTCACTGTTTATATATTTTATAACGCCATTTTTTATGGGGTTACACACCTTTTGATACATATTCTGAAGGTATACTGGGTCGACTTTCGTGTGGTTTGTTTCGAACGAAAAATAATGTTGTCAATATTTAAAAAAAAAATATGTAATGTAATATTGCTTTCATCTTCATATTTATAAGGGCATTTCTTTGTTTTCTTTTCTTTTTGGTAAACTGCAGTGCTGGTTTTGTGCGGTTTGTTTTAAATGAAAATTAATGTTACCGTTATAAAAACAAAATTTAATTCCATTTTTATTTTTTCATTATATTTAGAAGATCACTTTTTGTGATTATGTTTTGTTTTTGGTTGCAACCTTATATGTAGGCCTACCTATTTCTGTAGATCTACCTTCGATTTTCGTGTAAATTGTATTAAATGAATAAGCATGTATTTAATATAGAAAATTATGAAATGTAATTCGTATTTAATCGTTATATTTATAAGGGCACTTATTCATATTTTTGCTCTAAACATTTTTCAGCTGACCTGTTTTTTTAAAAAAAATAGTTAGTATTTAAATTCATAAAATTTTTTGTTCATTCTTTTTGCTTTTTGGATAAAATGTTTTTTATTTAGATTTATTGTGTGTTATGTAGCACATTTTTTGAGAAGTGGACATTAAATAAATGTATGTAAACATACACAACAAAATATTGCCCTTCACACTTTCTGTAGGTCTTGGTGAAATTATTTTATAATTTTTAAAGGTATTGAAACTATTCCTGAATTCATAGGTGTTATAAGAACGTGTGCCTCTTACTTAAACTTTTAGAATCCGAATTTAAAAATTTTTGGAGCAATCATAATTTGTTCATGCAATTTCCTCTTTAATTTTTGTTGTTAGAAAAATGTATTTTTAAGTCAGTTACATTCAGTTCAATATGTAGCAAATGTACCACTAGATTGCTTTCCAAATGGTTGAACAATTTTGTTTGTTTATATATAAAAACAAAATTTGAGCGATTTGTTATCTATTAAATTTAACTTGAGTTGGTTCTGATTTATAATCGGCGATTTTCATTATATTAGTGAATATTGCGTTTTTTAATTAAAAATCGATACTTTGTTTCGAAATTAAAATTGCGCTGACTATTCATTAACACTCAATTATTCAGTGATATCATTAAATTACAATCAATCCAATGGTGAAAAACCATGTAAGGTAGATTAATTAAATTCTACTGTAATTCATTTGCATTTGACGATTTGTAATGATCGACTGATTCATTTATGTAAAAATTTTTGCAATCTATAAAGTTTCTGAATCTAGAACTTGACAAATAATGTAATTTAATGTTTAAACATGAAACAAATTTACTACATTTAATTTTAATAAATTAAATCTCTAGATCAAAAAGGATAACTAATTCAATTTGTATAAAAAAAAATATGTTGTATACAAAGAGAACTTGTTACAACGTACTCAAGGATTACCAGCTCAAGTTTGCCTTCAATTCGCTTCCAAAGAATCGTTGTTGCATTAAACAGAATTAATTTTAAAAGCTGCTCTGTGTCGTCAACATGAGGTAGATAAATAGTGAAATTCTATTTCATTTTAGTTCTTTGAAATTGGCTTTATTTATATCATTTGACTACGTTGAATTCTTTGTATGTCCTTCCGTTAGGTTTTGTTATGATTAGTATAGTAAACTTTCCCCACAACAAGTATACAAAAATATAAAGCCTTTGATTGAAAATGATTATTATTTTTATTTAATCAGTTTCATTGAGATGTTGTAAGTTGGTGGTTAAATTCTTAAGCACTCTCAAGAATTACATGTGAATAACAAGTTCTCAGAAAACCGTACATTTCCTGTATTCTCTGAACTTGTTTAATAGTCTGTGTTTAATCCTAAATTATCAAAAAATGTCTATAAGTTAACATATTTTTATTAAACAATTTGATAGTTAGAAAACAACTGTTTAGAAAAAAACACATCTTTGGACTACTCTATTACAATCAGAGCATTTTCAAACAATTGTGTGATTATTATTCTAACCAAACTGCGAATAATTCACCAAAATGAAAACACAATTAATATAATAAAAACGAAATATATATTACAGTTTTCTAGAACAAAACTATAAAGTTAACAGAAGCATTTTATTTAGTTTATTTTTAATAAACTATTCCGTACATGGTCCAATATTGTCCTTGGACCACCATACGGGATGCATAACACGCGTAGAAAGTTTTTAATATATACTCAATGTTTGTGTTTATGTGTTTTTGTGTAATGTTTGCGACCTCGCCAGGAGGATAAGTGTCTGATGATGGAGTAAATCTCCGAAACGCGTCATAAAAGAGAGAAGAAAGTCACGTGACCAAGATAAAGTAAGTAATTAAGCTTAATAATAAAATTTATATAACAAAACCATTTTTAATAAACTACAGAAGCCTTTATCATGTGTAAGTACTTCTAATTAATTTTGATTAATTTAAATATATTTAAAAGTACAGGACTAAAACTTACTAGCCGATTTATTTAAATATTTATAAATCGGTAAATATCTCTATCTACGTACTGATGTTAGGCAGTATACCATTTTGCAAATAATGGTGTACACCGAATACAATTGTCAGGCACGTAAATGTATTTTAAAGTGTTTTAAGTGTTGTGTAATAATTTTGTTTTGTAATTGAATAACTTCATAATGGGATTGCGATCCCGAAACGCGTCGTAACAGTTGCATCAACCAAAGTAGGTCACATGAGGGATTAAAAACAGGTAATAATTAATATTATTACTATATTATCCTATGCCTATTTCTATTTACAAAACCTTATTTAAAGGATAAAATTTTAGGTTGATAAATTTACACAGATTTTGTGGTATACTAAATAAATATACTTAAGTATTTGTAATTAATATACAATTTGTAAATTATCATATTTTTTCCTTTTACAAGTATTTCCGTAAATAAAATGTACTTAGGTAAAAACAGAACTTTAATATTTATAGAGTAAGTTAAAAGAACTAATAATGTACATTTTTTTTTAAATACTGAAAACCAATCAAAAATGTTTAACTTCAAATAATTCGACCACGCAGCTGGACCGCTGACGTGAGTTGAGCAAATTTCCAAAATTAAGTTTATATGCCTATGTTTTAGGGTTTCAACCAAAAATTTGGGAAATAGGTCTACTCACGAAGGCGTTGAGCAGCGTCTGTGTGTACGCATTATATTAGTAGAATTTGTTTCCTCCTAGTAAGTGGTCTCGGGAGTTTGCACCACTTTCCTGCGAACCGGGTACTTTTATGGTATTTTACGTTTTGGTCGATTTTGTGGGAACCAAGCGAGCTATAAGGTCGCGTAAAAATAACAAAATGTGCAGAATAACATCCTGCATTTATAGTTTTAGAAAAAACTCTAAAACAATTTCATTCCCGTAGCAAAAATCTCAAAAAATAGTTACTTCCGGTCAAAAAACGTACTTCCGGTTGTTGGATTTTTTTGGCTAACGAACTCGTCCGAGTGACATAGACAACCAACACGTGTACCAAATTTGGACCAAATCGGACTTAAAATGCGGCCGCTAGAGTGCGAACACATATATACATATATATATGTGTGTGTGTGTGTGTGAATTTTAATGACACCCCAAAACGTGTTTATGACACCCCAAACATTATCGGTGCTCATTTGCTACTCCCGACCTTGGGTCTCACCATAAGGGCCACTGCAATAGCTCATTTTTCCTATAGAAATTCGCTAATAAAGAGTTTAACTGAACTTACGTTAATATAACACTTTCAAAACAAGATACTTGTAAAAACTTTAGTGTTTCACAATTACTAAAGAAAAAAGTAAAAGTTTATAAATTTATAGTTTAAAATTACTGGAAGAAATATTTTATATCTTGTACATGATATTATATACTTATCTTATTACAAATAGTCGTTTAACATGATTTAATCACTCTCTTAAGACTCACAACTGTCTACAACTTATTCGAACAGATTTAGTTACCTAACTTTTAATCAATTTTTAATTATGTGTTATAATTTTCTTTCTTGTTACAGTTGCGTTATTGAATGAGTTTAAAGAAGTTCTCTGTGAATAGCACAAGCCAAGAGAACAGGAAATATTCTCAGTTAGTTGAGCAAGTTTTGTTTTGGGTTGAAAACTTTCCTGACTTGAGTTCAGTTTTACAATGTATTCACTGACTTCAACTATTTACTTGATAACAAAGGGTTAAAAGAGACGATATATAAAATAAAATAAAGTTACAGACATTAATATCCCCCTAAGGCTTAGCAATATAAATTATGCAACCCTTTAAAGCATTCATTGACATAATCCTCCCCGTTCGCAGTATAACAAATAACGTTATAATTGTTCAAGATAGCATTTCAACGGAATATTTGCCCACAATTCAAAAATAACTATAATTATGGACGTAATTATTATGATATCTGGTTTTACCTTTGCATTTTTATAGATTTCTTTGGGGATTCTTGAATATATAGAAGGAAGTGAAAGATTTTGATATTTACTAAGGCAAATAATATTTTCAGGTTTAACTTTGTCTCGTACGAATTGAACCAATTTATTGAAACTATTTCTATTGCATTACCAAAAATTGTAATCTATTTGGTAAAAATTGTAATTGGTAATAATTTTAACTCTTTTATTTTGAAACAGTACAGAGAAAGTCTAGATTAGCATGAGAGATAGACATTAGATTCCACTATGGATTATGATATTCGGATATATATATATTTTTTTAAATGTACACGTGCAATAAATTATATGTTTTATTTTTTATAAAGCAATTATATAAAGTGGCATGTGCATAGTAAACAAACAAATAAGGTTAAATCTATTTTTTATACATAAAGAATCTAAAAAATATGACTTTTTCAAACTTCAAATAACATAATGTAAAAAGGCATATTTTTCGGTGTAATTATTTTAAAGAAATTTCGATTACAATCAAAGTTTTAAGTTTTGCATTATTAATTTTTTACAGTCTTACTTATTTTTATTATGTAAAAACCTTGTTTTGACTTACTTGGATTCACTTCAAGATGGAGAAAATAAAATCACACAATTTTATTATAACACGAGTATTAATTAAACTTCAATTATAATTAAACACAACAATTATTATTGATTGCTAACAAACTGTCGCAAAATTATTTACATGTAATAATTTTGCTTGAAGTTTATTTTTTTTGGTTAGACAATTAAAATAATCTTTAAACGAATAATTCATTCCTTTTCAAACATATTTAATTAGAGTACAAGTTAGTACTTGGTGCTACTGTTCAACCATTTAAAAACTAAAGTTAATTAATCAATTAGTTGGGTAAATTTGTCTTTGTTTCTCTTGAGCATATTTTGTTTTCGAAAAGGCCTATTGTTTGTTTGCATATAATTCTATGTGTTTTTAATCTATTAAATTGTTAAGCGAAAAATGATTAGAACAGTTTTATGATATCGATACAGTACAGCTATTATTGATACATTTATACCTCAACAGATGACAAACCAATCAATAACTTGGTATACTAATATCAGTTTCATAAAATATCAATATACAGAATGTGATATGGCTGCGTATAAAAATTAAGTTAAAAATAATTCAACATTTTCTATACTCAACATACTGATATGAAGTATTAGTACTGATGTTTTTCTCTTACTGATTAATTATGTTACTTTTGATACTTGTTCTATTCAAAGCTAGTCTATCATTCAAAACTGGATGAGAAATTTAATTTTCATTTTTAATAAACTATCCGTGCTATTTTTGGACATATTCATAAATTCTGAATAGCTCCAATATAACATTGGTTCTGTATTTATTGACTGTAAATATGAACTCTAGATTTTTCTGTCAATGTGTGTCCAAGGATTATAATCTTAGTTTATCATGTGTTTGCATAACATGTGGAACTGTTGTGCGTAATACGTCCAAACGTTGTTGTGCGATAACCAATTTGTAAAATGAGGTTTTAAAACTCTTTCCTTTTCGACCAATATACAGACATCTTTTTTACAATGATTATCATTTAGTTTGAATAAACCATAATTTGTTTAGGAATTTTTTTCGTATTATTGTGTTTTCTCTCTTTCTTTTTTTTTTAAATTTGTGGTTGTGAGAGTTCCAGAAAATTTGTGTGCTATTATCATCATACTTTCTGAGAGATTTTACAAGATTCATGTAAAAGATAGTGTACTAATATTAAATAGAATTTTTTTTAAACTTTAAGAAGTTATTTTTTAAGAGTTTATGTTTTTATTTGCGAATACATTTACCTGCATTAGACGTTTGACACATGTTACATTTAGTTATTTGTTTGAATTTATTTATTTGATTACTGAAGTCATCATGTTAATTTAATTAGTAAATTAATTTAATTAAGTGAAAATATTCCCTTGTCACACCTATTAAAAAATTAAATTGTTTGAGATTTTAGATGGTTTATATTGGTTTCACGTAAATATCTTGGAACTGTCTTGAACACCATCAGTTTTGAGTTTCCATTCTGAAATGACAAATATAAAGTAGTAACGTCGGCAATTCATTATTTGCAATTAATAAAATATTACAATATACTCATTCATTCAGTTTTTATCAGTTATGCTACAAATGTGGAATATTCACATTAAATATCTTGCTGTTTTTGAAGAATAGCTTCAAATAAGAAGTAAGTATTTCTTCATTTTCAGAGATGAAAATCGCAAAATAGACAATGCGGCAAACACTAAATATATAATGAATTAAAAAAAATAATGTAATTGTGAATTTATGAATTAAATGTGGTGATGAAGCACTTTAACCAACCTTTAAAAAAATACATTATACTTACAGAAATGCATGATAAACCATGAGAACATATATGAACAATAAATATATAACATGGCATTACAATCGATGTGAACTTAAAACAAAACTAGTAAATCCAAGTATACGTATGTTTAGGTTTTACAGAGGATATTTTAATATTGTTTTTCTTATTAAATACATATTATTATTATTAAAACAAAGCCCTGTCACCGATCGTCTTCGACGCAATACATTTGGATATTTCTATCCTGTCATTTTCTCAGGAAACATCAAAGTAAGGAACTTGATATTTGATGTCATTTTGTTTCTCTAGCTCCCTAGCTTATATCTGAGCCCGGGAACTTTTCAGATTTTTAGTTCCTGAGATTGTTCAAACGGAGAAACGTTGGAGTTTTAATATAGTATTATTATAATGTTATAACTTTGAACAATTGTTTACTCCATGTCTTACGAAAGTAAGTTGTAAGTATTTCTAATTACCTCAATTAAATATGTGCTTATTACTACTTGACTTAGTGCATTTATACTATATGATACTGTGTACTTTATTGAATTTTACATTTATAAATCCTAAATATGTAACTTACTAACTCCAATTAATTGTATTTCGCATTCTATTCTTCTACGAGTAATATGAAAAGGTTGGAGAATACCTTCAAAATTCAAACTACGAAGTAAGTATTTGTTTATTTTTATCTAAAAAGAGTTGAAAAATCTGAATTAATATTGGAGTAGAAGAGGGATATAAAAGCTGTCTGTAAGATCTTACGTCAATCAATGTATGGTAAATCATGAGAATATACTTAAAAATAACGATGTACAAAATGCCAAATCTTTTCTTGCAACTAAAGTGAATTAATAATCGTATAACATAAGATTGTTAAGGTTTTACTGAAGATATGCTATTCTTGTTCTTGTTTAATAAACGTTGCTAAAACATTATCATGTCGTAACTTTGAAATATTATTATGCTGGTCGTGGCGGGTGTCATCCCGATTGATCTTTTGGCGCAGGAGCGGAAGAACATCTTCACTCTAAGTAAGGAAGTTAGCAGAATAGAGGCTGCTAAAAATTCTAGAGAACTTACTATGCAGGAGTGGCAAATACGATGGGCTGGTGACATTAAAGGGAGATGGACAGCAAGTCTTATAAGAAATGTGCGAAATTTGACCGAACGAAAACACGGAGAAGTTAATATCTACCTCACTCAGTTTCTAACAGGGCACGGATACTTCCGGTACTATCTTCATAAGATGGGTAAAGTGAGTTCTATGAATTGCCGAACCTGCGAGAATAGAAGAGACGATGCAAGACACACTTTCTTCGAATGCGAACGATTCTCATACCAACGGCGAGATATCTACAACATGATTGGAGAATGTACGGTAGAAAACATAGTGGAAAAGAGATGTTTTCCAAATGCAACTGGGCTAGTATCTCAAGGTACATTGAAGAGAGTTTGCGCTGCAAGAGGAAAGAAGAGGCTTGAAGCATAGAAGAGTAAGGACTGCAGAGTTAATACCATCAGAAAACATATTAAAGTAGATTTGGCACAATTGGTGTTTGACCAGCCGGTCAAAAGGATGGTGGATGACCCTATAGGGCAAGACAGATCCTCTCCTCTGTGAAGTAATATCTCAGTGATGGTCCCGCAGAGGAGGGAAGATGGAATGGAAGGTTGAATGGTTTTTACCGGGGTAAGGAGGCTGCCCACCACCTTCAGTCCCCGGACAATGTCATAAAGATGTTTGTCCTTTTTTCCTTCCTTAAAAAAAAATTAGCTCTAATAGGTCTAATCGAGTATTTTGTAAGTAGGCTATATTGAATTACCTAAATTAAATATAATTGTATTGCTACTAGGCTTAGTGAATTTATGATATCTATGTAACAGTGTAATAGTTTACTTTATCTAACTTTACTTTTATTAATAAAAGAGAGTCTTTGCCAGACTAAACTAGTTTCTAAAACAAAGTAAACATCTTGAGCAAACTTCACTTACTTAATTTTGTAGATAATAATCCTTAACATTCACAGCAATAATCAACATTTGTTATAATTAATCCATATTTCCTCCACAACAACTTCATAACACAGATTTAAAAAGTTCTAACAAAAAACTACATCCGCTAAAAAACAGTACACAAATGATTGTACTTATAGCCAAATTTAAATTCTTGGGAAATGATTTAGTCCAAAACTAAAAATTAACTAAAATATACAGACATTAAATTTCCACACATGATCAACTTTTAATTTGTGTTTGTAAAGTTTGATATGTGACAAGCACCGTTTTTTATTTCCTTTATTACAACTTTAAGACATGCATTGTATCAGTTAATAACTATCACGTTATTTCTAAAATATGGTAGAAATTCAAAATAAGAAGAACATTTTATGTACACAACTTTTAGTACTGCTTGCACACAGGATGGAACAATTGAAATATATAACTGTTTACTCCGGCATATTGTTGTTCGGGATGGACAATTTGCAATCGTGTTAAATAATTACGGAGTTTAATTTTAATATCCAAACAACAGTGGTAGAATTAATAGCTGCAGGTGTTTGGTCCATTAGAGGAGTCAGGTACTGTCATTAAAACATACGTTTCGAGCAACAATTTAAGTTTTGCAAGAAACACAATACGCGCAAACTTCAGCATCATAAATAAGCATGTATTAAGAGTTTTAGTGTAGTAGCAATATTTATTTACTTTTGACAGCATCAAGATGCTCTTAAATTGCTAACTAAGAAAGTCCCTCACTTAGGCGTATGTATATAAGTTATTGTGTTATACTTATAAACCACAATATAAATAATTTAAAATGTTCCATAATATGTTATAGTATATCATTACTTTTTTATAGTGGAACAACTTTCAGATATGGAGGGAATGAGTTTATCTTTATCTTTATCGTTAATGGGTGTGTACATTTTATTTGGTCTTACTTACTTGATTTATATTTTTTCTGATTTAGTATGTACACTTATATTCTTCTTGATTTACCCAAAATAATTATCTGCTGTTATTCATTAACTGAAGCTAAGTTACAAACAGCTTAACTTACTCAAAATTAAAACATGATCAACTGGAGTATATTAGACATAATTTACATTATAAATTAAGCAGTAAAGATATTGTAGTAGAAACACAATTTGTTTTTATAAATTGATCCGTCTATGTAAAAATACAAAAGTTACGGCAATATGCACAATATGAATATTTCTATAATTACAAAAGGAAAATAATTTACCTAAGAAGATTCTCTTAAACGGGTCCACCAAAAACAATTTTGAAAACTCTTATTGAAAACGCTTAACTTAGAGACATAATTTGTGTAATTTTGTTGAAAATACATCAAGTTTTTTACCTTATCGTAAAAATGTCCAATGGGCCATTGGTGATGCGGCTCAAGTCCTATCTAAAGTTGATTCCTTGCTGCATGTTTGCGTGACTTGTTCATTTACGACGTATATTCTAGCTCTGAGCTCTGGTATATAAGCCAATAAAGGTAAAACAAACACGGTATTCTTGTCAACCCCTCAAAAGAAGAAATCAACAGGTGTCAGGTCCTATAAACGTGGGGCCATGCAATTGGCCCACACCGTAAAATCAATTTACCTAGAAAATGGACATTTAGAAAATCCCGGATTTCGGAGAGGTGTGCGGCTTAACGCCATCTTGCAGAAAGTGTACCCTGCATTCTTTGTCATTCTAGACAACATTTGGGATTAAAGATTAAATTATAATATAATATAAAAGAGGCCTGAGAGTACTGAAATAGGTCTCGATAATGGAGGAACTCCGAAACGCGTCGACAAACTTAAGTGAAAGTGTTACGTTAGGTGGCAGAAAATTGTACTAAAACTCATTTCATGGATCCTAGCAGATATAATTTCTATAATAACCTAAATTCTCATCTTCATTAAACGATATCGAATTTCCAGACAAAAGTCGTTACGAGCAATCCTATCATTGTATTCTTTCACCATGTGTAATTTGTGCAACAACTGTTTTCTAAACACAGTTAATCTAAATTTACTTCATAATATTCAGTAATAAAATGATGATTATGTGTCCGTTACTAAGAATTGTTTTTGTAGGCCTATGTATTCAAATTCCTTTCATAAAATTAAATTATTGTAGTAGTGTCCGATAATGGCTTAATTTATTGGATTAAAACATTTTAAATTGAACAAAGTTATGTTGGATGTAAAACACTTCAGCGAAATATGATATACAAACTACAAACATGCCTTGAACTGTATAACACTGACAAAATTGCAAACAAGTAAATTTCCACCATGGCAAGTTTAGTGTTAGATTAAATTGAAAACCAAATTTGAGCGATTTTCAAACAAAGCAATTCCTGAACACAAAAACAAATTTACAAACGTGGCAAATAAAATTAATAGATTTATATACACTTACACAAGCTGGGAATTATATGTAATTAGAATTGTAACGTTTTTGTTTGAGTAAATACTGAATATATATTTAAAGAAAAGTGTTTGACCTGTTACTCTTTGTCACTTAATGAATACATTAATTGAACAAATAAAAGTTCACTAAGTTAATAATCTGAAAAAAAATAACAATTTGTGTTCCAATCCAGGGTGGGACAAATGTAAACCGGTTTTTTTATAGCAAAAATATACAGACAAAATATTTAACTTGTCTCAGTAATTAGTCTCATGTATGCTAAATGGATTTTCCTCAACGTTTTGGAAGCTTGCAGATCACTCTTCAAAGAAAATTTGAAAGAGGGAATATCGTTCCCCTCCTCCCGTTTCTTACAAAGGAACAAAATAAAAAAAATGGGGATAAATTTGGGCTAAGTAATGTTTAATTAAAATTATTGTGTTTAAAATTTTGTATTAAAGGCATTAATACAATTTCATTTTGATTTTTGATTAACTTTGGAAACCTTAGTTAACAAACTTCTCTGAAGCCAAGCTGTTCTTTGAGGAAAGCGTGAACCCTATTGTTGAAACCCAACGCTAAAGCACTTTCATAAACAATCATTCACCAAGGCAGTCACCTTCGGACAAAGTTACGAACTGCACGGACATTAAAATTATTAACCAATCAGATAGTGTAAATACTTAGTAGTAGTATCTATATACAGATACCAATATTTTGTACCTTAATATCACCAAAGCTAAAGTACATTAAATCTCTGCTTTACGTAATGACAGATTGGTAATTAATGATTCATTGATGATGATTAAGGTATTAAACTAGAAATCCTCGGTCGGGCTTATACACGTAGGTCCTGACGCGTTAAGGAATTTATAGAAACATAATATGTTCAAACAGTTTGTAACAAACCAATTAAAACGTTGGTTGAAAATCTTTTGAAGAGGTTGATATCATAAAGTAATGTTACATTATGCAAATTTATTCGTCCGTTACTTAACATTATATGTTATATTTACTTAACCTCTAATTATTATTATTTATTTATTTAAATTTTCACCAGCATTATTTTTTTAATAATAAAATCACATAACTCCAATATTTACTATTAATAAATTATATTTTTCTTTATTCTTTCATAGAAGTGATTTTACCTCATAAGTAACTAAACAGACAAGTAGCAGAATCAATTAAAATTAGTAAAAGTCGTACGTTGCAATATAAAATTAAAATAATAAAGGAAACATTTTCCAGTAATGTATTTATTTATTTAATGGCAATAGACAGCAAGATTTGGTCATGCTTTATATTAGTTCCGCGTTTCGCAATTTTTCTAAAAGAAGTGATTACCTCGGTTTCAGATGATTCCTCACATCCATCATCAGGTGTTGAAATTATCACTCATACGAGGTCGTCCGAACGTAAAATAACTGTTGTAACACACACAAAAAACACAAACAAGGTATAAATAGTCATTCATTTATACAACATTCAATGTTGTCAGCACTGGAGCCGTGTCAGAACTACTAATAATGATCCCCCTCCAATAGTCGATGACATTTCTCCCTCCTTCACAAAATCATTCGATATTTTCAAGGCAGTGTCAAATATTAAGTTGCAATGAATTATTCAGGACATTATGCAGTTCCATTTTGACTGCCTTATAAATCTCAAATTCTTCGAATACACTCATGTCGCATAATTGTATCACCTTTATGTTGGCCGGTGTATTTATGGTCGAAAGCAATAAGGTTGTGAGTAAAATTTAATTTTATAGAGTTAAGTTTAGATTTTGTCAAATGTTCATTAAATCTCTTACCAAACTAAATATATGTCTGTCCTATGCCAGTCATCCTAAAAGAGTGAGTGGCATTCCACAGCTTTGGGCATACGGTTCTGACACTTCCTCTTTCCGCGGACGAATCCCATAATGAAGTATTCATATTGAAGCATATAGCGGTGTCAAATGGTTATACTATTTACATAATAGATAGCATAGTTCGTAAAGACAGGGACAAAAACAATATAGAAATGCCCACAGGACGGAAAATGATGTGAAGAAGAAGTTTATGTCCACAGAGTTTGGTAATTTTTTTAACCATACTTTGCATAGTGAATTGGCCAAAAACAATGTTACCACAGTACAAACAATAAATTACAGACAAAAATACACCAGAACGTTTACAGTATAGTTGTACTTTGCCGAGTTTACTGGAGTCTACAAATTTATTTATTTGTGATGACTTTCCTAAATATTGCATATGACAGACATTTATTTCATTTGGTAAGAGATTTAAGGAAAATTTCCAAAAATTTAGACCTATAACTTCATAAAATAAAATTTCGCTGACCACATTATTGATTCGATCATAAATAAACCGACCTACAGACCAACATTAAGGTAATACAATTTTGCAATAAGAGTAGATAAATGCGTGTATTCGAAGAATTTGAGATTTATAAGGCGGTAAAAATGGATCCACAAAATGTCCTGCATGATTAATTGCAACATAATATTTGTTACTGAATTGAAAAATCGAATGATTTTATGAAGGAGGGAGAAATTCCATCGACTATTGGAGGGTATCCTTATCGGTAGTTCTAACCCAGCTATCGTCCTGACGACATTAAATTATACAAATTAAATTCAATGTATACCTTGATTGTGTTGTAAAATTTATTTAATGTTCTGACGACCTCATGTGAGTGATATTTTCAACACACGATGATGAATGAGTGAAATCATATCAAACTGCGGTAGTGATTTACTATTTAACAATAAATTAGAGACAAACATATCCAAACCTAGGACATATGTTCAAAGTAAAGTTCAATAATGTAAACCTAATCAAGTTTAGAAAGCAATAGAACACAGATCGGAGGAAAGCAAGGACACAGAATACCGAAGGGACAAGTACGGTACATAATGTGTAGTTGAACTAAATTTGACCCACGAAATAGATCCAGTGGAGATATCTTCCTTTTCAGTTTGCTCGGGTTGCCAATAAATTTGATTGCATGGCTGGACACTAATAATATTTAATAGATTATACTTAAAGTATAAAATACATTTTTGTAAAAGTTCTAATATGATTATATAATTTTATTAAATTAAAATCTTTAAACAACTAAATTGTTTTACCATACAAAACAAACAATAAAATAATGAACACTGTGTTGTTTTGGACATACCACCCCATATTTCCGTAAATATTATGTCTATATATTACACTCTCAATTCAATTGGATCTGAATATGTGTTAGATATTTACTGACGTACTAAATATGCGGAGAGCAGAGATTTTAAAATATTAAATTATAAAAAGAGGGATTTTAAAACATACAATTTAAATGAATTATGCTTGTTAACTTTTTTGTTTAAATTAAATACCCAAATATTGATAAATATATTTATATTTTTTAAAGTGGTAGTTAATTTAATACAATTATAATAGCAAATTTTTAATATTATGAATTACACAAATATTCACAAAATACCTTTTTTAAAGTTGTAATCATAATATATATTATATATTAATCACTCTCACAGAATATATATTATAGAATTTTGGATTGTAAATAAACCAAATATGAAATATAAAAAGTAAAACATTGAATTGCATCCAATGTTGATATAATTTATTTGGATTATTTAACAAATGTGGAAAAATGGATATGACACACTTGCATCCAATGTCAATATAATTGATTTGGAATATTTCACAGAGTAGACATTGTAGAAGAATATGAGAAGTAAACAAAATATTTCAATTAAATGTCTATTTACTTTACTGGGTTTATTTTACAAATATGGAAAAGTGGATATGCCAAATAAATTATATTGAATCCAATGTCAATATAATTGAATTGGATTATTTCACATTGCAGAGGAATATGAGAAGTAAAAAACATACTTGCATTTTAATGTATAAGCCTATATAATATTTAACAAATATGGACAAATTTCAGATACATATGACAAGTAAAATAGACTTGGTCCCAATCATCGTACAATTTACTTTCATTATTTAATAAATGTGGAATTATATTAGATGATATGACAAATAAGAGAAGATATGCGTTTAAGGACTTTATAAAATAATTAGGTTAGATTGTAAACTAAATAACACAATAACCAACAGACAAATTTATTAAACAATATTTTATATTATTGTGGTTATTTGTTTGACTTTATTCATTTAATATATTAAATTATGGTAAGGGAAGTTCTCCTCGGTCATATATAATAACAGGAGGACATGTTTTTGTATTTTGGATCTGTTCCTGTAAATATTTATTTTAAAAAATATTTCACACGCGACTGCAAGCCATATATTATATATATATATATAATACATGAATATCAGCCATTTCATTTAAATCGCTTTGTTTTGGACTTTTGTATAGTTTTACTTCAAGTAGCCTGTTGTTAGACTTAATTTTAAAATTGGCAGAAGTAATTTCAGGATTCTAGAATAAAAACATCAGTAGACCCTCTTTTATCCATCTCTTCTTTTATGCAGCACTCTCATAACTTTTCTACCCTTAACGCCATTTTCAAAAACCATGTACAAGATACACAAGTCAATAAAATTAATATGTACAGGTATCTTTTTCAGGTAATTAAAAAAACAGTTTAATTTAATATTTTTATTCATTACAAAGGTTTACTTAATATAAGATGATAAATTTGGTAAGGTAGTCTGGTACGGTAGTATAAAAGGTAAGTACAAAATATCAGGCTTATGGGTGTCACATTTCTAGAAATAAATGTAAAAAACTAAAGTTTCGGAAAGACTATTTTAAACATTGGCCATTCAAAAACAACTAAGACAATAACTTTTAGCTTCCATCTTTAACAACCCCTTCCAACCTAAACACTGTAACCAACCTTAAATAATAAATTATTACAAATTGGTTTTCCTCTGTCTGACCTAAACAAAAACTGTGACACCTTTATGGAGGAGTTTAGTAGATCATTTGAAGAAGCATTCCCACCCAAACTTGTAAAGGTTAGAAATAAATCTATGAGACTTCCTTGGATAACACAAGGTATTAAAGTATCATGTGAGAGAAAACGTATGTTGTTTGAGACCCAGCGCACCCTTGGCTGCCCTGCACTTACTAGTTTTTATAAAAAATATTGTAAAATATTGAGGAGAGTCATTCAGGCTGCAAGATGTATGGCGAATGACAGACACATTGAAATGGCTAAAAATAAATCTGGAGCGGTCTGGGAAGTTGTGCGACGGGAAACTTGTGGTATTAATGCCTTATGTGATGATAATACTAAGCAGTGGAGGTTCCATTATTGAGAACCCAGATGAAATTGTTGACATTTTCAATAAATATTTTGTTGGGATTTCAAATAATCTTAACCCTAACGTAAATCTAGATAGAATGACTAATGCACTGAAAAAGAAGAGCAATCCTTTTCCAAATTCTTTGTTTCTTAGTCCTACCACCCCCAACGAAGTTCATAAAGTTATTAATAAATTAAAGAATACTAAAGCTGTAGGTTGGGATGGTATTCCTACCTTAGTATTAAAAACATCTTCACATATTATTGCAAAACCAATATCCTTTCTAATTAATAAGTCATTTGAACTAGGTGTTTTTCCAGAGAAACTAAAGTATACCCATATCAAACCTATCTTCAAAAAAGGTGATAAGACCGACATTACTAATTACCGCCCTATAGCCCTTATACCAGTAGTGTCTAAAATATTTGAAAAACTAATGATGACTAGAATTCTAAATTTTTTTGATAAACATAAAGTCTTAACAGAACATCAGTTTGGTTTTAGAAAAGGGCTTTCTACAGAATCTGCTATTTATGAACTAGTTGAGTCTATAATACGTTCAATTGACAAAAGAGGTCATGTTGCATCTGTGATGTGTGACCTGTCTAAGGCTTTTGACTGTGTTGACCATGTAATTCTTTTAAGTAAATTAAGTTATTATGGCTTACGTGGAGTAGCAAACGATTGGTTTCAGAGTTACTTAGTTAACAGAAGGCAAAGAGTATTATATACAGACTCTCGTAAGTCCTATAATTCGTCTTGGCAAATTAATCGGCGAGGGGTTCCCCAGGGCTCAATATTGGGACCTTTACTGTTTTTGATCTATGTAAATGATTTACCATATAATGTAGGTGAAACTAAAGCTGTATTATTTGCTGATGATACCACTCTGACAATTTCTGGAGAAAACATTAAAGATTTAGAGAAATCCTTGACATTGGCATTAACAATGGCTGAGGATTGGTTTTCAGTTAATAGTTTAAAATTAAACCCAAGTAAAACACAAATGATTCATTTTGGATCAAAATGTGTAAGAAATAAAATAGTTTTGCCTTATTTAGAAACCATGATTACAAGCACTGACTCCTCAAAACTCTTGGGAATCATTATTGATGAGAAATTAAACTGGAAATGTCATATCCATTCTCTTTTAAATAAACTTAACTCTGCGTACTTCGCACTTCGTGCAATCTCAAAAACTTGCAGTTATGCCACAATTAAGACCGTGTATTATGCCTATGTTTACTCACACCTTAGATATGGCGTAGCCATCTGGGATAATTCTGTAGAGTCCATAAAAATTTTTTGTCTGCAAAAAAGATAATAAGAATAATCTGTAATTTGAAGTATAGAGATTCGTGTAGAGATATATTTTAAAAAATCCAATTTTTAACCCAGCCATGTATTTATATTTTGAACGTTTTGCTCTATTTTAAATCCCACAAGAGTGGGGTCAGTCAGCACCAGCATGGATATTCTTTCCGTCAGCAAATACTACAATATCCTATACATAGACTGAAGGTATTTGAACAGGGGGTGTATTACTCAGGTTTGAAGTTGTACAATGGACTGCCTCAGTATTTGAAAAAAATAGATTCCCAGTGTGAATTTGAAAAAAAATTAAAAATATACCTCACTGAGCGGGCATTTTACTCAGTGAGAGAGTACTTGACAAGTAGTCCTTGAGGCTATATAACATTGTTGATTTGTCTGTAATAATGTATTATATATATATTTTTTTTATATCTTGTATATTTATTGTTCTAACTTGTTTAAACTATTTTATTTATTAAAATATTAAAGTATTATGTGTATATGTATTCTAAGTGTAGGACAACTCACATGTATACTTCAGCTTTGCTGAAATTTGTATGCCGTAAATGAGGCTAATAAATCTAATCTAATCTAATCTAAACCTTAATCAATCCAGATCGAAAAAATTTTTTTTTTACTGTTTTCACATAACAATCAAGTCACTTTAAACTGAGCGCTCTCCATTATATATTTAATTTAAACATACATATATTATTTTTTCTTAAATAGTGTTATATATTTTCTTAAACAAAAACAAATAGGAGAATGTTTTAGGATAATAATAATGTTTTGCATTTTTGAACAAAAATATGTTTCGACTCCCCTTAATTGATATATTCCTCAAAGTTAAATCATTTTTCATATACACTTACAATTACTAACAAGTGCCAACTGTTTCGCTCGCAGATACGAATAATTAAATAATATAAATTGCAGGTTAAATATCGAGCTCTACTAAAACTTACAATTTGATAAACGACATCAGAACCGGATTTCCTGGCTCAATAAAAATCATATGGTGATTTACTTTTAAAAAATTAATTGAACATTGGCTTATACATAGTCTGTTGTGTCAATAGGTAAACACTAAAACTTTAGAGTTTAGCCAGTTTGTCGTTAACTTGTGAATGATCGTCAACATTGCAAATCGAGATTTTGAGGTAGATAGAACCTCCTTTTGTCCCATTATGTTCAAATCGCTAATATATTATATTTAAAATAACGGCTTCGTAAATACACAAGCATTGACCATTGATGCAGTAAATACAAAACAAATGTTTTTTCCTTTGTAAACTATGAAGAATATGATAGTGCCAAGTCTCAAAGTGTATGATTTATTATTTATTGAGTCGAGGTAGTTTACGTAATTCACCCCTTAACCACAAATACGATAGTCGCAAAGTATTTGATACTTCTTTAAACTGTTAGAAACCAAACTTAGTAAACCAAATTCATGCTGCCCACAAACAAAAAATATAAAAACCTGATTGATTGACCTACTAAATTCATATTTAAGATGAAAGTTCTTCCCTTTAGAAATTTCTTAATTAAACTTTTATACATTTCCAAAAGAATGAAATGAAAAGTAATTGCACCCTTAGACGTGCAACCAATACATCTTTTATAAATAGGCCTACTTAAACATACTTTTTAATTCTGTTATCTATTTTAGGTAATAAATGTAATTATTAAATTTTACTAAATAGTTTGCAATTGTTATTAAATTAGTAATTTTTTCTTATTACTTTTTTTTTAAAATCCATCCATATAGTGTTTCTAGTTAGGTAGGGAGTCTCTTTAACTATCAGTGAGAACTATCTAAATTGAATCCTTATCAATAAAGAATGGGATTATTGTTAGTTATGTGCATGAGAACTTTTGATAATACAGTGATTCTGCTTCTGTATTTATTTTGTGTTTGACAAGAAAAAAATCAAATAAAGACTGTAAATAATAAAGTGTATTTTAAAAATGAACGTAAAAAGGTATTAATATTTGTAATTGGGTGTGAAACAAAATTAAAACTTAAATAAATGACATCTCCGTTACTGATTTTGATACTTTGTCGAACATTGTAGGGTGAAATATTACAAAGACATGTACACGTTATAGAGCTACAATTTGACTTTCTTTATTTACAAGTGGTGATACCTATACAAGTTTGCAATATACATTTAAAATCTCTTAACAGATAATTTCCCGAATCATTTCAGAAGTCTGTGAAGCCATCATTACAGCACTTCGTAATTTTGTCAAGGTGAATTGAAAACAGAAATATACGAGGGTTGTCTCCAAATTAAGTTAAAATACTTGTTTTATAATTAAAAAGTAGAATTTTTTTAAAGTTATTATTGGAATTTTGGAAAAGTAGATAATATAACACTTATCTCTTTTTGTAGTCACCTTATTTTTTAAAACATGTTTGGTATCAGAGAAAGCGTTTTTCTTTTTCAATGCATCGTCGCACCTTTCTGCCGGCAAACTGGTTATTTTCACTTTTTTTATATTTATTTTTATAAAAATATTGTAACTTACGTTTGAGACAGCCCTCATATAAATAAAACGATTTAATCTGACTTTATAATTATTTACAGTAATGACATTGACAAACCATATAAAATGTATCTTGTATTTCGTATCCGTGTTTTTCATTTGGTGAGGGAAGTAAGAAGTGAGGGTGTGTTATCGCTGTACATGTAAGTAGTTTTAAAGTAAAACAGATATCGCAGGTTATTAATCTAAATCATATACACAAGATTATAATCAGATTTAAGAATAGCTCATCTCACATCAGTCGTTTAAGTAAACTCAACTGAATTGTGATGGTTCACAAAGATTAGATGTAGGAAGGGTTTAAAACAAACACCTCATAAGCAATCTGAATGCTTGAAAGCAGCCCTTTACTTTCAAAAAGTTCAGAATTAGTATTTTTTTAGAATTACCAATGCGAAATTGTTATTTGATTAAGGTCGAGTCAATAGAATGTTTAAAGAATAATTAAATTAATATTTTTAAGAAAAGAAAAATGTTTAAGTTGTTACATGTAAATGTTTATTGGGTAAAAATAATTATCCGTGTCAATAATTTAGTGTACATTTTTTCCTGGAGTGTAACATTTGTAATTAGAATAGGGTAGAAGATTCGAAAGTTGGAAAAATTATTTCTTTATTATTAGAGTTTAGCAATTTCTAAGCATAGGTAACTTTGTTAGTGTTAAATTGAAGATATTAAAACTTTAGTTTGTAAACCATTTCATGTAAAATGTTAGTAGATAGATAACATGGTGGGTCCGGTACTCCTAAAATCGAGAAACCCATTAATAAGTCAAGTGGCTCTAGATCGGGTAATTTTCAAGATAACAAGCTGAGACTCAGCATAAATGTTTAAAATATATATTTTAACTCCTATGTCAAGTTTCAATTCGATATATTAAAATTCGGCCAATTTAGAATGAGCCAACGCTTCATATATGAATAAGATTAGTGATTTTCCCTGCTGCAAAATACATACCTGCATTATCGATTTTTTTCCAGACAAACCATTGCTCGGAAGAAATAAATACATATGACCTTTTTTGTTGAAAAATATCTCCCCTACACGGTGTTATTTTCCTCTATCTTCATCTCAGCTCAAAATATTAAGGATAATAGAAAAAAAATGATAATCGATTTTTTTTCAACTTTGGGAAATCGATAGACTGGTAAACTTTTTTTTATGTTAATCTACATACTTTAATGTACTTATAAAAAAAATTTCAGCCGTATTGCAAATTACTGGTAGTTGTAACCTATACCGACTGGGCTACATGGTATTGATTTGACGATGCAACTAAAACGTGTTATATATAACATTATAATGTATGGTTATGATAATGTATAAATATCTAATATATTATTGGTACAATATGCTATGCACTATAACACACTCGGAGATGCTTGGTGGGTTGCATTTTATATTTTACTTATACAATTTATAATATAATAACTACGAATATATTTATATCAACTGCTACAAGACTGCGCTACTGCTATACGATGTTTTGTAACTTTAGATAATCATAACTGCAGCTATAATGATTATTGGAATTTCCTGTACATAGTGTGAGGATGAGATACAGAACACCCTGTAGTAAAATCTTGTACTAATGTGCTAAACGGATAACCACATTATACCAACCAATTTTAAACATTGTTGGAATACTATGTATATAAGTGGTCAAGGTAAATTAAACCTAATTAAAAATTATTCCTGTTGCTAGTTAATGTACAATATTTTAACCCATCTTAAATGTTAGGACAACACTACTACTCCAGCTCAGACTAGACAAGTAGTGCCTACTACAATGGCTAGACTGAAATCGATGTCGACTTAATGCATACATAAACTAATGGCAGTTAAGGAATTAAAAATTATATAGCGAATTTCAATATAATCTATATATATAAAAGCGAAATACCACTCACTCTCTCACTGACTGACTCACTCATCACGATTTCTCATAAACTACAGTACGGATTGAGATGAAATTTGGTATGTAGATTCCAGTAGGGCCATAGGTGCTCACTAAGAAAGGGTTTGAAAAAATTCGAAATTTTAGGGTGGGTTTGGGGGGATCAAAGATATTAAATCACGATTTCTTCAAAACTGCAGAACGGATTGGAATGAAATTTGGTATGTAGCTTCCTCCTAGGGCCATAAGTTTCATTAAAAAAGGGTTTTAAAAAATTGGAAATTTTAGGAGGGTTTGGGGGTAAAAATTACTAAATCACGATTTCTCCAAAATTACCGAACAGATTGGAATGAAATTTGGTATGTAGCTTCCTCTAGGGCCATAGGCGCTCGCTAAGAAAGGGTTTTTAAAAATTTGAAATTTTAGTGGGGGTTGGGGGGGGTCAAAGTTATTAAATCACGATTTCTCCAAAAATACTGAACGGATTGGAATTAAATTTGGTATGTAGCTTCCTCTAGGGCCATAGATGCTCATTAAGAAAGGGTATGAAAAATTTCGAAATTTTAGGAGGGGTTTGGGGGGATCAAAGTTACTAAAATCATAATTTCAGATTTTTTATTATTATGACAATAGTGCTTTTATTATTTAAGATCTATATATATAAAAGCCAAATATATTCGCTTAAAAAGACTGAAAATACCAACCACCACGGGCAAGCCGTACGGGTCAGCTAGTAATATATAAGTATAGCTTTTCAATCCTATCTAAGTAAGTTTACTTCACACGTGTGAACATTGATCGAATCATCACTAAAATTATTACTGCGTCAACTTAAGTGTGAAATTGTTGTTTGCTGCCCCCACAAGGGTGATAGTGTCGTGTAGCACTTTAATCTTCTAAATATACTCTGTTAATAGACAACAGTGGATTCTTTCTATGTCGACTTATTTGAAGAAGTTAAATGTTACAACCATCAAACTTCTAGACGTATAGTTAATCTTAATCTGTCGTCATTTGTAAATTACATTAGTCTTTATTTTATTGTTTCCATCAAACAAAAACGCAAATTTCCTCCTTGTTTAGTTATGTTGTGTGTCAATATTCATGCTGAAATTTATTATTTAGACCTTAAATAGATTCACTATTGATAATTCATTAATTCTGTTTAAACGGAGGATTATCGTTATAAGAGGTTAACGTATCTTCATATTTTTAAAAAGTCTACAAAAGCAGTGTGTCTTTGAAACAAATTTAAGGATAAATTAATTCCGTTGCTGAGTAACTCATATCTGATATAATACAATTTACATTTGCTTAATATAATTTAAACATTGTTTGTATTGTAAGGTACTACACTTTTTTACATGAATATTTCATTTATAACTAAAATATTTATTCTATTTTTTATAAGATCTTATAGACTTTATAAATTAGGACCACTTTTAGAATTTGCTGATATATGTATAATTAAATATTGTTTTTAGTCGAAGCAATTCGTCTTATTTACGTATAAACACTGCAATATTACTCTGTTTAGTGTTACAATATATTAAATTTAAGTAGAGTCGTACACCTGATGAAACCGACAGTGCTCGTCGAAACACTGCTGTAGTGTTTCTTCGAACATAAGACGAATTGCTTTGATTACAAAAAAAAATATTATTTATTTATACTAAAATATATATTTTTAATTTTACTTTCACAACATGAACACAAGCACAACAATAGCTTTAAAATTGTGTAAAGTGCAACGGTTTCTAATAAAAATCTACAAAAATTTTTAATATGTTCAAATTAAGTTTAAAATAAATTACTTGCATGTTATTAAAGTTTCACCAAGTTATGGATGAGGTAATGGAGCAAAAATTACTAAAATGGTTTAAGTAATATCGAGTTAATCATTTAGGAAATAAATAATTTAATTTCAAAAGTGTTTACCTTATATAATAAATTGTAAGGGGTAGAAATAACCAATTGGTAAAATTTCACAATTATAATTTATTACTCAGCAACATATGTTTCACCGTTAGGTATCATCAACCAATTGGTTATTTCTACCCCTATTATGGAGTTTCACCAAGTACCAACTGTTTTTACTTTAAATTCTAAATAAATTGTAAGTAAAAAAGCAAGCGTCAACAATTTCTTAGATCTTACAAATGTTTATAGAATAATAAATGCCGTTTGCAACAGACATATCATTATTACTTTAAAAAAGTGTCCGAAATCTAATCAATATGAATAACATTAAACTGCATTTCCCATCATTATACATACAACGATAGATAGCAACCTACCAAAGAAACGAAATGTATTCCGCAGTGGTTGTTTAGGCTTCGATCACATAAATACAAGTAAGAGAGTAATAATTGAATAATCAATATTAGGGTTTTATTTAAAATCACTACCTTTTTCGATAGCTGAATAAATTTATAGAATTAAAAATAGTTAATGTAATTAATAACAACCGCAAAGCTATTGTTAAATTAATGGTAAATATTCCTATAAGAAATATGTTGATGCGAGTGATCCATTATTAATTGAATTATTTAAATGATTCTTAGAATTATGTTTTAGATAGCTTTAATGTGATAGCTATGGAATTAAGATTAATGACAACTATTATAATAACATTAGATTCATAGATGATATAAAAATCTTGTTTAATCTCCTGAGCAATTAGAACTAACAAGGGGAAACATTTTCTGACGTGTAGCCTTCATAATCTTATGTTATATTTTTATCACACTCATAGAAGTCCTTAGCTTAGGGGTGAGACAGTAACCATGAAACTTGCTCACTATAGGTCGCAATCTTTGGTTTATTCAATGAGATTTTGATACAAATTTAGTTTTTTTATCTTTACTTTTAAAACAATTATACTTTGTAATATCACTTAAAAATAGTTTTTCTTAACGTAATATTAACTAAAAGGAATATTCTTCGAGTTTAAAGAACTTTTCCATGAATAGCAAAATATATAACGACACGATAAAATAGCAGGAAATGTGCTCAGTTGGTTTAGTTCCACGTTGCAAAGTTTCCACTTTGTTTTGAAGTGTATTCACTGACATCAATTCTTTAGTTCAAACAAAGAATGAAAAGGGGAGATTTTATATCAAAACTTAACGTTTAGCAATGCATATCTTTAAACTATAATTATAATGTAGTCTTAGTACGCTAAGGAGTTTTCTAAGATAGTATAACATATTTATAAATAAAATTAAATCACTATTTCATTCGTAAAGATATTATTTATTCAAAATTAATCATATATTTAAAATAATGGGAAATAATGTGTTAAGGGTAAATAAAGACATTGTCAATTAAAGAACGATAAGTCATTAATTTAATATTGTTTTAATAATAACTTCTTGAATTATATGATTCTAATTTAGTATACCTTATTTGTTTATTTTTATAAACAAATTATATAAGAATATGAATGCTTAAACTAAATTGTAAATGAAGTATTAAAATGTTTGCTTGTAAATTTTTTATTTGTCAAATAAACGAAAATTATATTTGACATTCCTATTCGTCTAAAACATAGTTTTGTAATGTTTTACATAATAATGTAAACTGACTTTACGATTAAAATAAAACAATTTTACTATATTATTATGTGTGTCCCTTATCAAACATAGTTTAAATGTTTATTAAAATTTATTTCATAATATGCAATGATTATAGAAGCTTACAAGAATCACTTAGATTAAACTTTTAAAACTGAAAAATTTGTCTTGGATATAAGAATTTTAAATGGAATATCATATTCAAATCACAAACCTGCCTTGGGCGAGAGAATACTGAGTAAAATTACATCTCATAAAAAAGTCAATTTTCCACGACGACAAATTTAATAGTAGAATAAATTAGATAACATTCCTTGGGCGCTTTTTAAATTAAACCATTAAAAATAAGTGGAAAATAGACAAATCACACTCAGCTGAAAACATGGGACACACTTGGTAAATTGGGGAATGAAGTTAACAAAGTTTCTTTTGTTTAAGTAAGTTTTAAATCAGTTCCTAATTTGAGTTATCAGTTTTGATTGAATGTCATTGAGAAAAGACAAATAAGTATTAGTTCAAAATACTTCTTAAATATATTATGTTGATAAGTAAATAATGAGCTGGACTTGTGAGAAAAATATAGATGTAATAAAACAATAACACAAAATCTCACAACAAATACGTTTAATAAATCAAACGCGTTTCAACGACAAAGTCGCCATCCTCAGTGATAAAGCTACAAAAGCCAAACTACAAAACGCGTTTGATTTATTAAACGTATTTGTTGTGAGATTTTGTGTTATTGTTTTATTTCATCTATATTATGTTGAGCTCAATACAAATTAACAAATCACATCTCATATTTTGTCTATTTCATATTATAATGTTTAAACATGTTGAATATCTGTCATAAGCTAGAAGTTCTGTGTAGCTTAAACAGTAACTGTATTTATTATTATTATTATTGTTTAAGCAATATTGAAAATAGTTTTTAAGAAAAGGAATTCAATCTACTTGCCTTTGCTTTCAACGTATGCAAACGATTACCCAAACACGTCAAAGTTCAACTTGGAAGTAATTCAGTGAATTAAACATTTGACCAGATGATACCGCAAATGTTATTTAAAGAATTAATAATTTGTAATGAATTGTAATTTATTAAATTTTTTTAATGATAATACGTAGAAGATATTTGATGTTTAATTTCGTTGTTTGTTTTTAAAAGTTGGCATTATAATGTCAGTCTTCGTTGGTTTTACTACATAACATTATTTAAGGAGAAGTGTCATGATATATAATGATATATAATCAGATTAAAACAATTTTTAGAACAATTTAATTATATACTTTAATTAATTTGATAATATTCAGCATGCATTAAGATCCAATCCAGAAAAATAAGTCATAATTTACTTTTATTTAAAGTAAAACTTTAAGTATATAATTATGTTTTCAATGAAATAGTATTTTTTATGAAATCAGTAATTAGTAAAAAGTGTACTTTTCAGTTAGTACTGATCTACGAATCTTTAACTTTATTTTCCTTAGGTTTTTAATACTTCCATTGAATAATATTTAGCACAGAGCTGTTGAAAGTTTTATATTTTATAAAATAACTTTCTTTGGTATATCAAGCAGATAACAACGTTAAATACATCAAAGGCAATAAAATAATTTTGTTATACAGTGAGAAAATGTCTAAATAGAATATTGTTCGTAAGGATATATCATTATCAATGCTTGGTTTTTGAGAATAAAACTAGAGAGTTCATAAATAAAATTCAAAAACAGAATTTTATTACTAAATACCACCGTCTTATTACTATTGCCACCGTCTTAAAACAGGAAAATGTATAGATACATTTTTCGAAACATTTTGTTTACATATACTCCACCAATTTTTAAATTTGACATAACTTCAATACTCTTTCACAACGAACCACTCCCATTTTATATTTTGGTTGATTGTGATTAAAAAAATATATCCCCCTTCCCATATTTGAATTTTGAAATAGAGGTATTCAGTTGAAACCAGGTGTCTAAACCAATTATTTTACTCGATACATTTGTCGTAGGATAGACTGTTACACTTTATATTAAATAAATGTATACAACCTATAAAATTATAGATAGTTTCTAAGTTGTTTCAAACATAAAACCAAGATATTGATAAATTATGTTTTCAAGTTCTTAATTAATAATACCAAGTGTTTTATGTTATGATTAAAAAGATTGTATGAGTTAATCGCTACATTTTAAGCAATTCAAGTTACTAAGTTATATAACCTTTAATAGCATAATAATAACTTATATTAGTAAACAGGAACATTAGTAATTTATCTAATTTATAAACCGGTATTGAGAAAGTCTTATATAAAATATGTCTGAAGGATTAAGAGACACTCATTTACATTAAGGCATAATGGAAGGAATTGTGTAAGTTAGTTTCCATGTGTTACAAAAACAACCATTTTGATCCTTTGTTTGAAGAAAGTAAATGAAGTTTGTGAACAAATTTTATAACAAAGCCAAGTTAGAAAACTTTGTAATGCAGAACAAAGCTTCCTCAAACAACAGTTAGTTAAGAATATTTCCAGCTCTGCTCGCATGGCTTTTTATATCTTGCTATTGATGCAAAACATTAAAACCCTTAATTTTATCCATCTACATTTCATATGGTACATTTGCAGAAATAAAATGTAGAAATAATATTGTACAATATTAAATGGTACAACATACAATATTGTATGTTAAACGGTTTAGTTGATTTAACTTACATTTTACAAACAAATCTGGTAGAATTGTGTGTTGACAGTTGTTGATAGTAACAATGTTTCATATTTATGTCTAAGTTAAGCTCTTACCCGTTTGTGATAAAAGATAATTTAAAAATACTATGGACACACTAAAAAAACTGTTTCTTTAGGGACGATAAATACAATTATAATCTATTCTTTTCTAGAATTTAAAAGACATTTCATAGTTTTAGAATGCTTAAGAATATGCTAACCACCATCTACAGTTGAGAGGCAGTTAGAAAAGAAGGAAAGCACCATTTTTCTCCAGTGACTAAATAAAGTCTCACTTCAGCGGCTATAGCTTATACATTCAAATACACGTATAATAAACAGTTCTTAAGTATCGTAAACGTAATAACTTATAACAACTTTGTTTATAAAACTCTTAGTCCTCATAATGTTCCATAAGTTCAACTGCATATTTCTTACAAAAACAAAATTTCGTTTAGAAAAATGAATGTAGAAATTAAGGAATGAGATAAACAAGCAAATAAACATACTGTTCTTATATTTAAGAAACGTTCAAACAGTATAATAAAAAACACATCTCTAACTTAAAAACAGCGAAGTCTTGACCTGGATAAAAAACTTCTTCGTAATTTGAATCAGTAATTCATAAGAAATATTTAGTAAATTATTTCAACTCTCCTACATACGGTTAGAATTATTGTGTATTGTATCATAACGTTTCTGATCTGATCATAAATTACCTTTACTGCCTCAAAAGAGTAGTAGATATCTAATTTTGAATATGAAGGTAAATGGGAAGAAATTATTAGATTTTTAGTTATTACTGAGAAATTTATTCTCTGCTAATATAAATATCAATGTATAATATAAATACATCAAAGTATAATAGTTAATTAATATATGTTTTGTTCCTATATCCACCTAAATTGTGTAAAATTTCTTAGCGTTCACGTTCTGATTTAAAGCTATAAAATGCCGTATTTATATTTTTGGAGATGCACTAATAGTATACATACCAATGTTTTGATTTTCTCAGTGTACATTAGTAGACATCCAAAGATTGTCGGATCCAAGATGGTGGAGATGTCATGGCGGAGAGGTGTCATGGCGATGTTGTGTCTTGGCTGTGTTGGGGCGGTGTCTTGGCATGGAGTGGGCAGTGGCTGGGGCTTGACGCCATCTTGAGACTTAGTATCCGGTACTATTTACTGGCCAACTGAACTCCTAATTAGAGGCTGATCGAAAATGTTTTATAGTGTATAAGTAAATCTTATTATCTAATAATTTAATAAGAAGATAATAAAAAGCTGTATAGAACCTACTTTACCCCTCTGCTCTAAAATTTGTCCCAAAATTTAGAAAAAAGTCCATACTTTTCACTTACCCTGTATAGTGCATTTGTAAAGGTTGCTCGATAACGTGTTATATTGTGTAAGTAAATCTAACAATTTGTATCTGACAGATGATAATAATATATAATGTATGATCAAACATATTACGATGTGTTTATAGTGTATAAGAAAATCATATTAATTTGTATGTAGGCCTACAGGTTAGAAGGAAATATT
>JAGFPH010011301.1:17573-35208 GCA_018207615.1 Philaenus spumarius
CAAACATATCACAATGTCAAAGCTAACAAGATTCGACGCGATAATAAAGTATTAATCTGTCCGTCGCAATCTGCGCATGCAAATGCATGCAATTCACTACAAAGGTACTATTTTACCACATCGCACAAAGCAACTTTGATTTTCATCGGAGTTCAAAGTGCATCGTGATTGTGAGATCGCGTGTTGGGATGACAGTACGCGTGCGCCGGTTCATGACAACCCTCTTAGTGCCGTTGAGCGGCAGTCGTTATGTGGCGTTCCTCATGGATACTGCGGTGTTAGTGTGCGTTTTGGCGGCGATTATCGTGAGTTCAGAAAACACTGGTATGTTGTTTTTAGATAAATGTTACATGTGTTAGTATATTATTAGAAAAATTAGGCTCCTAGTATATACGTTTTGGTGTGTTAATTTGTGTTGTATTAAGAAGAGAAAATTGTATTTTCTGAAACTTTCATGCATGCTTTATTTTACTATTTCAAAATAATTTAAAACTAAATTCAACGGGATGTTGATTATACTTATGTCATTATTGTATTATAATGTTGTGCAAAACGTTTCTAAATTAATAGTATTTCTGTCGAAAACTTATCTTCAAAGAAAATTTAAAACTTATACGTACGCGCTATTAAAAATATTAGTTAGTATTTTTGTATAAAGTTTATGTTAAGGTATGCAATTTTAATAATATAAATTAAAAAAGTAAATAATAACTGAAGTAGAAATTTCTTTAAATTAATAATAACTGTAATAAACAATAAGAATATAATTTGCCTTCTATTTGTATTGCTACAAATACAATAATGTTACATTGTGGTATATAATCGGTTATATTTATGTAATTAGTATACCTTATTTGTGCAATACGTATTTTTTTTTACTAAAACTTGGTTTTAAAAACTTAGATAATCGAACGGGTTTCTATCTGATGTTGATATTAAACTATATAGTTACAACAAATGTCGTACAAGTGTACCGTTAAAAATTAATTGGTAATACAAATTTTAAAAAATAAAAATTTAAAGAGTTTATTTTAATTATAATAATAAATACAGTAATACTACGATTATATATGTAGGGAAATTGATTTTTCGAATCTGTGGTATTTGATTCTATTCTTAAAAAAGTATTTAACAAATTAAATTAGCTCACGATAACACTAAGAATAAATACTTTACTAAAGTAAACTATTTATACTATTGAACATATTTTTCTGTGCACGCTTTATACGTTTCCTATGTGTTGTTTATTAGTGTTAGAAACGGAAAATTTTAATAAAACAAAAGTTTTGATGCCATCAAAATACGTACATTTAGATACAGGCACATTGTTATGAATAACAATGAACTCTTTCACCATGAATAATTCAAAAGAATTTAGAGCAAATCTACAAATTATTCATAGAGAAATACAGATTGCATTACATGGTGGAAATATATTCTTTTCAGACTGTTTGCTTAGTGGTTTTATTATTTTAAATTAAACATTTAAAAGATTAATTTATTTATATATTCTAGCAATCTAAATTTCATAATTTATTGGATTTTGTTTAAATATAGTTTTATTACAAGTTTTGATTCTGAATTCGAAGAAGTTTAAATTAAATATTGTATACAAAACTGAAAAATTGTTCAACAAATAACAATTTTATTCGTATTTTGTCAATTTACTTAGCGTAACAAAAAAAAAAAAATAAAAAAATAAATAAATAACTATGAGGTAGTTTAGGTCAGAGTAAAATAAATATAAACACGTAAGCTGTATTTTAAATTATTGTTACACACAAATTTTATGAGTTAGGCAATTAATGATTTGTTATATCATGTTGCGTGGTAGTTAATAAAATATTTGATTTGTTAATCCAAGAATATAACAAAATATTAACCTAATAAAAACAATATATATTTTTTTATTTAAGTGAGAACTAAATTGGACGATTTAATTTTAACATTCGGTAGTTACCATTCCGATTATTGGTATATTAAATAAATAAAATTAATTATATTAATTATATTAATTAAATAAAAGCCTTACCATATTCCGAATTCCCTTTTCGTATTGATCGCTTCCTCACAGTAGAGAATCGTACAAATTGTTACAAAACACCGTCACACCAAAACACTGTTACTCAAAAACACCCAAACGCACGCATAATTCTAAAACTTTTTTTAGATTGGGAGTTATGGCTAGAAGGCATATTGGATATTTTATGTAATTTGCGTTTCACATCCATGATTAAATGTTTCAGAAAAATGATCCAAAGGTATTAGCTTGTTAATTTACCGTGGTAAATTATTAAATAGTTTTGGACCTAATAACTCAAAATTCCTTGTTTTGAAAATCTTAGGGTTGTAAAACAAATTGTATTCGATTTTATTTTGCACTATGTACACAGCCATTTATAGTTGCGTTTTATTTTACTATACAGTTGCATTTATTACAGATTATATTATAAAACATAATTACTTAAAAGTCATCTGCACTAAAATATTTATATTTATACGAAGTAAATAATATATCTTAAAACCTAAATTTTTACAAATCAATAAACAAAATTTTAACTAGCAATATTACAGTATTAACTTACTTCTACGATTTTACACGAGTTTCAGAAATTAATTCCACTATCAGAAACGCGCTTTAAAGTTATTTTGTTAGAAAATTTTTAAAATACAGAGTAAACATAACACAAAACACACGCGCAAAATAGCATAAAATTTTAAACGTAATAATTCACCGTGTGCACACCGTCGAATACATGTGCCAACTGAGGAGATATAACCTCTCTCGTTCATTACCGCTCAATGTTTGCGTTTTTTATCTGTTACCATTGCAGTGTTGTGAATCAAATTGGATTTAAACATGATTGGGTCTTTAAACATATATGTTCTGTAATTTTTAACTAAACTTCATATATCTCATATTCTTCCATGGCGTCCATTTGCTTTCTCTTGCATATGTGAATTGGATGGAAATTTTTCCCAAAGTTGGAATACGAGTGGTTTAGCTCAAAAATGTGGGGTGTGTAATATATTTACCAGTCGTTAATCCATTACTTGTTCCAACTACGGTTTTTATTATTATTTGTTTTTGTTTTTTTGTAATATATCTTACATAATATAAAAGAGGATATTTTAAAACTTGTTCTTAGTGATAAACTAGATAGTTATTTTTAGTGTACAACGATAACATATGCATTTTCAATATTTTCAAATCATTTACAAAATATTTTGTTTTTAAATTTATACTAAAAAATATAATTTTTCACATTATTTATGCCACGCGTGCGTGTTATCAAAGAATTTCAGACACGAACATCGATTTGAAAAGTATATATTAAATAAAAACAAAATTCTCATAGGGGACGTTTAAATAAATATTGTCTATTTTAAATAGACATTTTATGCTTAAAACAGTACCAATGTTAATTTTAAATTTTGTACGAAATTATTAAACGATTGTTTTTAAAACATATTTTACTTAAATTAACATTATTGTTGCTTTCAAAAAATAACTATCGAAAAAATATTGCAATAGTAAAAACGGTTTAAAAGATCTACTTTTCTTTCTATTAAATCAAAAACAAAATATTTTTGGAACGAATTCCTTTACGCAGGTTGCGCTATGATTTGACAAACAGAAAATGTAATGCGTAACGAAAAATTAATTGGTTTCTATGGCAACGACAAATACAAAGTAACGAACAAATTTATTGCTATGACATTATAAATACATTCAAGGAGCATGTGTTTCGGTTCATCAATTTAAATTAAGAGACGGTCGTTCCGTCCGGCGCGGCGTAGTTCAGATATTATCGTCAAGTGCTGAAATACATTCAATAAACGTAAAATGTTGGTTCATCATTCTAGGCCTAACCAATAATATTATTGTGTGTATATTTAATGTATTTTACCTGCCTTAACGGCAACATACAAACAATAATTTTAGGTTAGGCCTAGAAAATTATGTTAAGTCTAAACCTAAAATTATTGTCTATATGTTGCCGTTAAGACAAGTAAAATAAATTGAACGTACACACAATAATTTTAGTTTAGGCTTAGACTGATGAAGCAATATTTTATGTTTATTGAATGTATTTACAATGAATGGACATTTAACTGTGATTATCATCTTAGCTTTGGTATTATAATTAATTCTACACCTTTATTATAATAACATTAAACGTGCGGAAACAATACATTCTTGTATAAAAACCAAACTAATAATAAACGGAAATTGAAAGATTAAAATTATATCATTGATACCATTAATATATGTGACTTATTATAGTAATCATAAGCCAATAACTACCATAATACAATATAATGATAAAACTGCAAAACATCTTTTATCTAATTCATAATTAATTCACGATTTTTTTAATAAATTATATTCTTCCAAAAAAATTAAATGAAACTTTGTGATTGTAATCCTTACATTGCATTATTTACATTGGAAAAATGTTAGAAAATTCAAAATACTCGAATTACAGAGAGGAAGAGAAAGAGAAAGTTGCACAGAGAGGACTTAACGCTTTATCATCAAGTCACGAAAATTTATAAATATCTATAGTCAAAATAACCATATTAAATTACATTATTATTTGAAAAAAGGCACTCCTTGAGAAGGATTCGTTCCTGACGGAGGTCCCACGACCGCACACATTATTATTATTTTTTTTAATAGTACGATTTTTATGTGCTTCATTTATAAAATGGGCAAATTTAAACAAAATATTAAGAGTGGTTGGTCTAAACTGGTTTTGGCAATATCACCTGTAATCTACTCCACTGACTCAATTAATGCCACTACATGTTTCTAGTATTATAAGTTGTGACAAATGAGACTAGAGTGTTTAACGTTATCAGTTTAATGTGCATGCTGGTTTTAGCAGTTAGGCAGCATTTTCTTTTTCCAAAAAATATCACTTTTATCTTTTATTGTTACTTTATCATCCTACCACACTATTACTAGAAACTAACTAAATTCCAAATATAACAAAACACGATATTATTTAAAAAAATATGTTTAATACTTTTAAAACGTTATTGTATGCATTTAGTAAAGTAGTTGGCAATAAATAAAAATGTATGGTAAAATATATTTATTTTAATTGCAGAACAGCATTCTGTAGTTTTTTCAGAACACCATTTTTTCTGATATTAAACTCAGTTAAAAGGAGTTCATGATATTTAATTAAATATATCTGTTGAATATTTCCTTTGAAATTCCAAATTAAAGTACCGAAGAAAGATGCCAATAGTATTCACTACACGCTTTTTTTTTCTGAATGCCATACTTTAAATGGAGAAATTTCAAGTAGACTATGTTATTACAAATGTATAATTGAAGTAAACTTTGAACTTTTGCTGTAATTCTGTAAAAGTTTTAATGAAAACAATTTATATTTTACAACAACGTACTATATGCAAAAGGAGGCCTTCGCTAAAAGTGCGTTTGCTTGCCCGGTGAAATAGTTGTAACATTTATTTACAACAATAAAAGCTTTTGATCTTTCTACTCAAAGAGGCAGATTAATATTTTTGCCTGCCTATGGCCAGGAGTATCGTTTTAGTTTAAAAAAGTCACTTTAATATAACTTTTCCATAGTTATACAGAGTTACCTTATTAAGTGCAACTTTTATTATGTTATACTAGTTTTCAGGTGCATCGATATCAAATTTTAAAGTGGTTTTGAGGTTTATATTAAAGGACTTATTAAACCGTTTTAGGTGCTGTGATATTGTATTTATAAAAAAAATATATTTAAAATGATAACCAAAATTATTTTTAAAGATAACTAATTAAAAACAATAACAATTAGTTTCTATCAAAAGGTCGTCATTCTCAATGGTGCATGACAATAACACAAATAACAAACTATAACTAGTTTCACCAAGCACTAAGCTACTTATTTATAATCATCTGCAACAATGGGCGTGGTCTTAATTTCTGAAAAACAAAATGGAAATATATTAACTAGAGTAAGAGCAAGTGAGGAAGGATAATATGACAGAATTACATTTATGCACTTTCAAATGAAAAGTGCAATCTATGATACAGTGGAACGTGTACCTAATATGATGTTTGATGAGTATATAACCATTTGATTAATTTAAATCCAAACAATTAATTATTATTATACTAATGTAAAGAATAATGAAGCATATAAATTATATTAAAAATTAAATAAAACTAAGTTTAAAATGTACAAGAATATCACATATAAAAAAGAATTATATAAATAATTTCTCCTTAATATTTCATTTGTGTAACAATATCTTGTACGATGATGTAAATATTTGTTGTGTCGAAACGAAAGTCATTTGAATTCCACGAATTTTAGTTATAGTATTCTTGTGATATTCTTTTACTGTTTTTTTATTTTACTTACCAAACTCGATAAATTTGGACACAAGTTTACTGATCGTTAAATTCAAACGATTATATAACAATACTTGGAATGAATAACAAAACATGCTAGAATAACTAACATCCCTCAACAATAGTGGATGATTCCCTATGTTATGAATACTTTTGCTACCGACAAATTGTCTCAGCTGACGAAGCAAATTGAAACATTATTGTGACGTCGGTGCGGTTCGTTGTATTACAGTTTATCATCTATATGTCTGACGAGGATAAACTCATAATGCGTTAACTGACGTGTTTGATTTCAGTTAGCGTTATTCCATCAAATGTCTGCATATACAACCATTAGCCAAATCCATCGTGTCATAATGATTCGTTGTTCGTTGTATGGAGAAAAAATGCAATGTATGGACAGTGAACTTGTTATCCAAATGAATTCATTTAACTATAAAATTACATGCATTTACCACGTTACTAATATTTTCCTGTATACATTTAGGAATTGGTTGTTCAAACTGCCTGTTGTGGATTTTCATTTAGAATGAACATATAAAAATCACCAAAAACGACTATTAATTTATAATAATCTGAATTCTTCAACTATCGGAAATTATTAGTAACAATAAAATTGTACTTTTTTCAAGATAAAATTTAGCTCAATCTTTAACCTATGCATTGTTTAAAGTGAACTAATATTATTTGTCTACCTGCATTTAAAACAAAATTAAATTAAATCTATTAACTATATTGAAACCAAAACATTAAAGTAAACAATATTAATACATTAAGTTATTTAATGTTACATTGTACAAATTATATACACTAGCTGACCCGTGCATTCCATTCGCATTATAAATTACTGAAATTCCACTTAATTAAAGTACACACCGCTGGGTATTGTTATCATCAGTGTTGCCAACGCCAGGAAAACATCCCTACAACTTACGTCATCTTACATCACTGTTACTTTCGGATTCCTTTTTTTGTTTGTATTTTTTCGTATAATTGTATTTTGTATATTTTTCCAGTGTAGCGGTTTACGCACATAAATTCCAATAAGTTGCTACATTAATAGTTACTTATAATTTATACAGGTTGTTCATTTAAACACTTTCCAAATTGAATACTGAAAAACCATTCAATTATCAAAGATTCTGCTACTGTCGACTTTAATCATTCATAGAGAGAGCAAATTTAAAACAATATGAACAGTTTCTTAACACCCTCTTCTAGCCCAAACTACCAAATAGCGTACACCAATGTTTCGCTGTTAATACCTCAAACAAAAAATCATAAGAAATCTACTATTTCTGTTAAAGAAAATTTAAACAGTCCAAAAGCATAGCAAGCTATTTTAAAGCATTTTTTTGTGGAATTGTAAATTCGGTACTAAACGACATTGTTAAAAAAGTAATTGCTGTTAAACTGTTTCAAACACAGCCAATATGTAAATTAAAAGCAATTTTGTCATTTATTTGTATTTAAAAGTGAAAATTTAAAGCCAAACAGATTTTGAAATCGAACGGTTTAATGCCGATCCCAAAGTGGGCGACAAGAGCGGCCGAGTGGTTTTTGAATTAACAAACAAATGTAGATGCATTGGAGCGTTCTACTTGGACGACCGTAGCGACGCGACCGAATTTTGAAATTTCAAATCAGTTTGTCTTTTGTCGCTGCGGTAGCTCGTGTAGTACGCGACAACGATTCAGACGGCACCACCGATGTCAGCGATTAGAAGTAAGCATTGCAGTGCAGTTCATGTCTGTGTGAGTTCTTGTGTTCATTTTGTCTGTTTTCTCGTATAATTAATTATTATTGTCATTCTCGTGTAGTTACGAAATAATTCCGAATACTGCCGCAATCTTCTCTTAAGGTGATGAAACTCGTCATTTACTGGCCTTTCTTTATAAATAACATTTCTTTCACGTCGTCCAATAATCGTCTTCCTTTTTAAATATGCATACATCAAACGGTCCAAAAGCATCAACTTACGTCTTTTCTCTTTAGAGAACATGATGAAAGTGGTCAGCTCAAGGATAAGACTGCCTGTGTCTCCCGCATCTCCAGACCACGAAGAACACAATAATCTACCTAACGCTTGCGATACGAGCGTATAGCTTTCATAAATGTACTATAGCCACCGGACCACATGCTTATATATACGAAATTTGTACTTACAGTACACCGTATCGTTGTCTCGAGGTTTCAAAAACACTATGTTAGCATCATCAGGCCGTACAAAAACAGTCAAATTACTCAATCGAGGTCGTCACATAAGTATAAAACCATTAAAAAAACACAAAACAACACACAAACGTTAATAACACGTACATATTATTTTGGCCAAAATATCGCGTGCGGTACCGGTAACGAACAAATCTAGACTCACTGATCGCTGATGTCGCTCCTATCGCTTGTTTCGTGTCGCTTGTGTCGCCCACGTAGGAATCGGCGTTAGTTATACGTTTTGCTCCTAATGCCGAAGACCTATTTATAATAACATAATTATTGTCATTAACCAGAAGCTTGTTAAAAGCTTAAAAGTAAATTTCATTACTTTTTCATTACTAAAATTGTGACACTAATTTTCTTCCTTCTACCTACTTTGAAATTATTTTTTTGTAAGTTATTTAGTAATGATGGATGTTAAATTTTGTTATGCATTGTTAAAATAAAAAACATGTTTCTTGAATATGGGTCACTTACCTATTATCAAGTGATTCAAAGTACACAAACATAAGCCTACACTGTTAAAACAATTAATTCTATTAAACTATTTTAAAATACGACCAATGTAAAAATTACAAGCGATGTTATCAATTATTTTAAATATATATATTAATTACATAAGTCACTATATTTAAAGTTGTTAAATAATTTTAAACAAATTGCTATTTTTGCTATATATAATTGTATGTAGGTGTGTGTTGGTGAGGGTGAGTTTTGGTTTGTGTAATTAACACATAAAGTTGGTAATGTGTATTTTCTGTGAATTACAATAATTTTAATTCCAATAATTACAATAGTTGTAGAATGTTTGAAAACAAAATTAGATGCAAGAAAAAATATTTAAAAAAGAAACACTTCAACAGTCCCACACGGACTAGCAACCGGGTTCTAAAGTACACCAATAGTCGCACACGGAAAATCAGAACAGGACGTCGAGAAATACACAATATTTGCACAAAGGTTTCACTCATACTGAAAACTCCCACGGAATGTTTTAGAGGGAGGTCAGAAACTCAGCTAGTGGGGATCAAAGATGTAATAACGGCCACCTGAGACCGTGCGCGACCTACCGAGGGTTAATAAGTGTTCAATTAAAAGAGAATTTAAAGATTCAAGTAGGCTTAACAGAAATACTTTCGCGGAAACTTTTATAGATCTTCTTTACAATCATTACATTGAGAGGTTTAACCTACTATTTACAACAAATTACAACAATGCTCTTCAATTATATTGTTGTAACCATGAAAACACTATATTTGTTTTATAACAGCCTTGTCAAAATTTTAAGATGTCACTATTTACAAGACATAATCAATATCATCACATTCCTCAATAAACCGTTTGGTTCGAAATTGAAGCGCATATTAATTTTTTGTGCATATATCAGAAAAAAATAAAGTGATCAAAACGTTAGATGATGGCGTGGAGGAAGGTTCCCTGTTGGAATTAATAGAAAATGGATTGCAAAAACGAGATCGCGTTGCCTATAAAGAAATAAACACCATCTAACATCGAAGCAGCAGACACACCAGACGTTGAGAAAAAATCATTTTAAAAAATTCCAGGGAGTCCGACAAACAGTATGCCCCGGAAACTTTGTCGGACAAGCTTACCACTTAATTATAAATATTTTATCCATACGATTCTGAAAAAAAACAGTAGTTTGGTGCTAAATTTTATGACGTCATAACTTTGCCATGTTCGGCGTGTCGGACGCGCATAAATTGCCAATAATATTTGTCCGACAAAATGTGTTTCGCTTTTTATATAAAACAAACTTTCAATTAATTAAAAGATAGATTACATTTAGGTAATCAATTTGTTTCCCGCATGAAATCAATGGCTTTTCCTGGTTCTCGAAGGAAGACGTCCCGCTACCGAGAATAATTGTTGCAATTAAAAATGTTGTCCGACTCGACGTAAATAAGGGATATACGAAGTCTCGAGAGTTAGGTAATCATAAACTTTGAAACGCCTGGGCCCAAGCCTACTCTCATCACTAAGTAACCTTTCTACAACCTTTTTTTTTGTAGTTCATTCCTAATTTTAGTAAAAGCTCGTCTCAGTTGGGTTCTTTCAAAGAGCTTATACATTGTAACGTGATAATAATTCGACCACGCAGCTGAACCGCTGACGTGAGTTGAGAAAATTTCCAAAATTATGTTTATAAGCCTATGTTTTAGGGTTTCGACCAACAATTTGGGAAATATGTCTACTCACGACGGTGCTGAATAGCTGCAAAATGGTTCGCACGCAATTCCGCATATTGGGATTATCTTCAATACACAAAATATTGCGTGCTTAGCACGCCATTCCAATTATTGGGAGTATCTTCAACTCACAACGCATTGCGTGCTTCGCACGTCAACCTCCGTACTTGGAGTATCTTCAACACAATAAGCATTGCGTGCTTCGCACGCCAACCCCACGGTAGAATCCACCACGTGGCTTTCAACCGGGTACTTCTGTGGTATTTTAATGACACCCCAAAACGTGTTCTGGAGACCATGATCGGTGCTCATTTGCTACTCCCGACCTTGGGTCTTACCATAAGGGCCACTGAAATAGCTCATTTTTCCTATGGAAATTCACTAATAAGCTTAGTTGAACTTAATTGGATCAAATTAAAATATATCCTCTCACGGACGTAACTATATCATTTTTCTTTCTCAATAACTCAACGAATAAAACACTCATATGTTAGCAAACCCACTTAAACTCATAACACCCGTGTTTATATTGTGAAATATGTTTCTCTCGATCCCAGGAACAAAATTGGAACCAGAGAGTTCGCCGACTCTGTATATAACAAAATTAAGTAAAAACCAAATAGCCCGTATACTTGAAATTTATATTTATTGTACAGTTATCCATAACATTTTTTAAATAAGTCGATTCCTTCTCGTTGTCTGGCGTATCTGTTGACCCATTGTTTGATGGAGTTATCTTCCTTTCTCTATGCATAACACGATACCGTGTTTGGCTACCATTTTGTACTAATTCCGATATGAACATGTCGTCTACGTCAGCATTTAATATTTCTTGTAATATTGTTTTTATCACGTGATTTTTTTTGACGTACAAAAAAAAAGATACATACGGTTTAACGTACTTGAAACAATTATCGATTAAATATGTGATGATATTAATGATATTTTGCAGAACTTTCATTTTCGAATTTGACACTCTTGTTATAAAAAAATATGTTGTGGTGTCGTGTTTAAATTTTAGCTCAATGGTGATATTATCGTTTTCATGAATACAAGAATATAATGGAAAATCGTTGTAATTGGTTGTAAATATTAGGTTCAAACCTCTATGCGTCTCATTATGACAAGCGTATAATCCAAAACTCGCCTTTTCCAGAACAACAAACTTTTCAGGAAACAAAAAACTATTTTTCAAGAAATGCTCATTGATAATTTAATGCAGAGTATTTTTTTAACCCTCGAACCGGCTGACTCTCCAACACATTTGTAACGCGTGATTGTATCGAATATTTGACAAACTAAAAATTTTGAAATCTCTAAAAGACAAAAACAATTGGAAAGGTAATGCTTCAAACTTTAATTTTTGTATTTACAAGTTTTTTCGAAAACGTACCGGTATATTTACACACGTAAGCATCGTTGCACTTTCTTAGTTTTCTACAAATCAATCGGTACCGGAATATTCATCGGATTTCATCCTAAAACTTAACCAAATAACTCAACTTTCGTTCCACCTTTACAGCCCGCCCAATATTTTTTCTGAAATAAACCTATATGCCGTTGGATTCGTCACAATTTCCACTATCTAAAACTGCCATCCAATCAAAACTCGATCAAACAGTGCTAAAGTAATGGGGTGTTTTGTAGACCCTTGCAATTGGTTGGTTTTCCAACCAATAAACAGCCTTATTTATAACACGTGGTATGTGAGTGATCTAATTCTATTTTTATAAATATTTTTATATGTTTGTACAGAGGATGCATCAAGCTACCATTAAGTGTAAACCAAATAAGTTTTTCTGATCGGCTTTTTGTCTACGACCGTGGGAAAACCATGGGTATAACGTTCTCAAACCTAGGCCGCAAATTCAAAACTAACGGTTTTTTGTTATGTGCAGGGTTTAGTCGAGCAGCCAATGTCCTTGTATTCCAAGCATCAACGAGAGATTTTTATTTTTGTCCTCACTTTTGTAATTCAAATAATTCTGTCAAACACTTTTATGAAAAGTTGATTTACAAGTATACAGTTCAATTCTTTTATTAATTCTCTACACTTTGTAATATTAATTATTTCATTTTTACGCAAAGCATATATACCTATATTACGTTTTAAACTTGGCAAAGTTTTGATAGCAGTCTTGTAGTAGGAAGATACAAACTGGTGTTTTCAAAATAATAAATTTGAAATTGATACATATTTTTATACAGTTCTATTTAGAACTAAACTTTTTTTACATTTATGGAAAATATTACAAAAAATGTTTAGGAATACTACTTTTTATGTAGACCTAATGTTGAACTTTTATCTTTCGTAACTGAACATTTTTTGTTTCTTGATATAATAACTTTGTAAAATTTTATATAAATTCTTTGAACCTTTTTCTACAAAAAAGCTTAGGAACACTTTTGGATTGGGGTTCATTTACTATTTTTGACGAATTTTTGAAAAAATGCTTGCAAACGCCAAAAAATCCACTATCGTTAACTTTGCCGGTTCGAGGGTTAAATGTAGAAAAATCATCCAAGGTGGTAGTATATGGTTGTATATGGTGAAAATTAAATATAATTAGTACTACAAACTCAGTTATTTGCGTTTAAAAAGTGGAGAAGACGAGTTTTGGTACAACTTTTAAGGCTCAGATAAGTTTTGCTCCGACAGACACTGGATAAGACAAGTTTTGTTTTTTTCAACTTATTGCTATGAAAATTTGGTTAACAATGGACAAAAAAAACTGAATAAAATAAGACTGTTTGAAAATTAAATGAAAAACGATATTTTGTTATTACATTTCAGAAAATTAAAACGGTGCTCTGCATTGCCTCACACTAAAAACATCCCCTTTAATAGTGATGAAATATACTATTAAAGAGAAAAAGGTGGGTGAATATAATCTAGTATATACTATCCATAAAACACATCCTAAAACACTTTCCCTGTTTTAAATGAATCACACTGAACGTTACAAAGAATAATTATTACTATACCCATTAAAAAAAAAATCATAAATAAAGGCCACTTTGTAATTCTCAAACCTAAACTTACCAGAACGTTGTTATAGATATACTTTAATGAACTTCTAAAGTTTCAATTTAATTTCTTCTTAACCGGCCTGTTAACCACATACATACGTTATATTTAAAAGTTTTATGTTACATTTTGTTTGGCGAAAAAAGCAAATGTTGAATACAATGTAAATATGAACAAATTAGAATCCAACATCAAATTTAAAAACAATATAAAGTTTAATTATAGTGTTTGTACTTTAATATACAAATACACTGCCTGTTTAGATAGTGCATAAACTAGACAACAAATACCGTCCATATTTTAAATTCCCATAATGTTTGTAACCCTAATCAGCTGCCAAAGCCTCATTATGCAACCAGTATTGACCTACTGATGGAACCAGTACAACAGTTAACTGCTAATTATACCTTTAATCTTCTCTTCATTATCTGTACTCTATTACGGTTAAAGTTCAATAACGAGGAAACAAATTGTGTTGCCATTTAGTTACTATTGCAAACAGGTATTTATTGGTGACAAGGGAAATTGTTAAATGCGTTGGTGCAATATTGATAAAGGACGCTTTGAAAATATCTTATTTCCTTTGTACGTGGGTTTACATCGTTTGTGGACACGGAATGTGAACGTGGGAATTCATAGTTTGTCATATCAAACAGTACTACCTATCTATCATAATGGTTTATTGTATTTGTTTCGGGATCACCTCCCAATTTTTATTATTTAAAACTAAAAATAGTTTGACGAACCTTACTTGCGAATAGGTTTATCAGTAGGGTTATTTACTGAATAGATGGGTTAAAAGAAATTTAAATATTAACCATTTCTGATTTTCTACGTAAGTTTAGATAAAATTACAAATCAAATAATATACTTGTGTATGTTTATTTACAGCTTATTTTCCACAAATCCATTGACATTAGCTTTGGTCTTCTCTCATATTAACTGTGTCTAGGAGATTTGTTTAGCAAGTACTATACATTGCCTCGTATTGTACATACTTAGGTATTACTTACCAGAATAGAATATTACCTCTAACTAAATCCGATTAATACGATATTATACATATCCGTCTCCATTGAGAGTTTGGTAAGGTATAAATTAACTTCCCTTTGTCCCCAATGTACCCCTACCCATTGCTCTACAGACTGTCCATTTAATAAAACCAGGTTAGCTATTGTGCCAACGATTAAAGCTCACTTCTCTATGATTATGTTTAACTTAGATGTTTAAAAAATAAAATTTTTAATTTAAACTCTGACACCTCTTCTTTCAGTCATTCATTATTTGAATTAATCACTACAGTACTAGCTTGACATTACAACATTTATTATATATTATTTATACATTTATATGAATGATATTATGTTGCTTTGGTGACTGATTTCGATTACTTATGAGGTTTTTTAGAAACCTCTTTTCAGTTAATCCTAATAAACCAGTCTCAATAAAATTAATTATTAGTTATTAGTTACTTATTTCATTTTTGATTTATTTTTAATGTTACTTCTGATATAATGCTCTGGATATGATTTCGTTTGCTATTTAATTTTAACCCTCGAGATCTGTCTTAACAATCAAATGAAATATTTAATGCTACTTACATAACTTTGGTTCCCACTCTCAAACACTTTGCAATTTTATTTTATTTTATACACTCCACTTATTGACTTTTATTTATTTTATTTTACACTTCACTACTGCATTCTATTCCTTGGTTTTGATGGTTCCGGGATCTATCTGATGTATTTAGCTTGATTGAAATCTTTGTTTGGTGAAGATATTTTAGTTGGATTATTTATCTCTTGTTACTGATAATGAAGTTACTTCATTCAATGATTAATGTCAAATCTTGAATCTTGAAAGGTTTGGTCTAGGTGTTAAATTGCTTGAATTTTAGTTGATGACAGACCTCGTGTCCTCTTTAAAATTTCCCCGCTACACAGTTACACTCATTTCAATTATCCTTTGATTGGACTATTTGAATTTTATATTGTTCTGATTGGCTTTCCAGTTTTACGTATTGGATCGTATTTATTTCGTGTCTGCACTCGTTGATTCACACCGAATAACGCAAAGCAGTGTATTTGTGTCTTAATTAAGTAATAATTATTTAAGCTGGTATATCCGTTGTAACTTCCTGTTGAAATAACAATATTCACAAAGCTAGTCTGACCTGTTTCTATAGATTCATTTATCATGAATTTATTTCAATTTTATTTTATAATATATTATTATAATAATTTTTTTGTTGCTGATGTTAAAATGATTTATTGGTGTTTACTTACCAATACTTACAGTATGTGCCATCTTCTGGTACCGTTTATTTATTTAGGAATTGCTAATATTGTTTATGATTACTTTGAAATAATGGTATCGCTGTGCCGTATCAGATAACCTTTCGCAATGCAATTCTACACCAACGGACGGAAATCCGAAACTCATAAATGAAAATATATTTTGTTAGATATGAAAAAATTGGATGAACAAATAATCAGCCAATCGGTCGTTTAATACCAACATTAGTTATAAAGACATTCTTCCGGTCTGCTACAATTTTAACCGCTTAGATTCGAACCAGACTATTGGCAATACTTTTGAATACACTAAACGCTGCTCCCAAACCTTTATTAGTATATAACTGGCATAAAGTTATTCAACAAACAAATTAATAAAATTATAAAAATACACGTCCAATGTTTATTTAAAATTAGTATTTAGACGCCTCATTCTTGAGCGTAAGTTGTATACTTACAGTTCATTTTTAAATGCACAGGCTATAAAATGTTGAAAATGTCTTAAGATAATTTAATTATTGAAAACCGTTCCGGTTGCATTTTAATGGCAGCTTTTTAAAAATATACGAGAAATATCTTGCATAGTTTCTTCTAGAGAGGGAAAGAAATATTATGGTTACCATAAATGTTTTAAAAAGTTTAGGAGGTACAAAACACATCTTCCTTACACTTTGCCGGTTTTAAAATTATTTTTTAACAACTATCTTTTTAGGAGCATTAAATATTATTGTTTATTGCAACAGATAATTGTATACATTCTTTAACCTATTTTATTTTGTCCTCAATAAAGAGATTAGGAAATTTAACAAAACAAGAATATTAATTTTATTCAAAATTCTTTATCTCAACACAGTAAAATTTTAAAATAATATTAGTTAGAAATATATTGAACTTCTTCATCGTAGTTAGGTATATAAATCATCATAGTCTGCTATTTGAAGTTTGAGGCCATTTTGAAAGCTTACTGTTAGAGATACGGAAAAAAATCAAGAAACCAATTTTTTAGAACATCAAATTTGCTACCTGCTAAATATTATTGGTTTTTGAATTCAACTTACGGTTAAGCCTCAAACTGGTTTTGGAAAAAAGCTTTCATTGAGAGAAATTGTGCGGCCGTCATTTGTATTTTATTTAAGGGGTTAAAAATTAAAAATGGAAAAAATCATGTATATTCATGGCTCGGCCTAGTAATAATGAACATTCGTGAAAAAAATCATGAAAATCGGTCAAGGCGTTTGGCCGTAATCGTGAGACAGACACACAGACGAAATGCCGAACGGTCGAGCTAAAACGGATACCTCGCTTCGACTGTTCATATTTACCTTATTTACCTTTACACAATATTTCAACCCTAATCAGCTGCCAAAGCTCATTATGCATTCAGTATTGACCTACTGATGGAGCCAGTACAACAGTTAACTACTAATTATACCTTTAATCTTCTCTTCATTATCTGTATTAGTTACTATTGCAAACAGGTATTTATTGGTGACAAGGGAAATTG
>JAGFPH010011302.1:11558-24747 GCA_018207615.1 Philaenus spumarius
TGGAGAATATTATTCAGCCTATTTGTTACTCGCTGGAGAATATTCAGCCTATTTGCAAGTCGCTGGAGAATATTTTTACGAAATACCTTAGTTCTTTCAATATGTTAGTTTAAGATTACGACACTGTCGTTTTCTCTAAAACTTATGCTAGATATAGTTGTAAGATTAGGAAAACTGTCTTCCTCAATCATTCCAGAAAGGATCTTTTGGAAACTATTAAGGGCAGAGTGTCAACCTTTTGGTTCACTCCTGAACGTTCAACATAAATTTCCAATCCAAAACCCTTTCCAATTATTTCCGGAAATACGATATACCCCCTGAAACGTAACGTATTCCGATTAGAGTAAATCCCGCCAAAATATTTTCGGACTGATATTGGGTGGCAAATTTGCCGTGAAATACACATCACACCTTATAAGAAATATTATCCTACATGCTTGGGTGTAAAAAAAACTCACCTTTGTAAATTCAGGCTTAAGTTGTTCATTTGAAAGACAATTGATATTCTCATATTCCACAGAGAGGTTCAAAGAATGTATCACCATGTTCACTGCTCGGCACGGAGGACTAATGTCCAAGAAGTACAGTTTCATGTTGGTAAATAATTATTGTATTGATTTTGAAACTGGAATGCAGAAGAAAAAGTAAACATCAAATTTTATTTAAACTATGTATGTTTTAGTCTTTGTTTCAACAATACATAGGCGAAGATAACCGCTCAGGTTTTTCATCTATGGGCTATAAAAAAGCCAACAAAATATCTTTAAAAAAATTTAATTACCAAAAGTACTAAAATGAAAAGCTAAGATGAATGGGTTTGGAAGGCGGAATGGGGAAGGATGGACATGATGAAATCATAATGTTATTCTTTTACATAATACAAATCCCTAATACACAACTCTACATTGGTATCTACAAAAATCATTAATTTCAATCAAGCTTGACTGCCTTATTGGAACTGCCATAATTAAACTGGGTTTACAAGGTTTTAAGCTGGTTTTCTTGCCTTAATCATCCGCCTTCACCAGGGTTCTAATCATGGACCTTGAGCTAAGGAGCTGGGTAAGCTAACCTCTCAGATACAAGGTCGCCGAAATACTGAGAAATTCTACGACAATAGATTATATAAATCATGTAGGCCTACTATCTTTACTGATTAAAAAAATTATACTGTGTACAATAGTGCTAAAATCTAAAATAAGATTCAATTTTTTTACAAAGTGTGCATGCACTTAGTTGTAATTATGTAAATTTAGTATAATATGTACTCCACCGGTAGGCATAATGTTTTGTATAATTGTTTCAATGCAATTTTGAAATATTTCCAGAAATAATAGTCAACAAAAAATTACGGATTGTGAAGCAAACCTTCGCTTATGAAAAAATGTCAGTTTGTTCTAAATATATACAGACCTAATTACATTTAATTTTAAAAAACCTTTTACCTTTCTAATGTGGAATAATTATTTGTGTCTCTTGGTACTTGGGAGGAATGTATCACTTTGTCGCCCCGAAAGGAAATGTTCTCATCTTCCATGGGCGTAATTTTCTTGAGGGCGACTAAGATACTTTCTTCCCCTAAGACTCACAACATTTTCCTACAGTTACAGTTTCAGTAAATAATTTGCATTTTACTATAGAAGAAACTTTATTTTTAACATGGACATTCATATTTACAAAAACAAATTGAGGATATGCCAAAAATACACAGATACGGAAGTTCATTGATGCATTGTTGTTTGTTTCAGCAGCTGTTTTACTAACATATGATTTAGCGGGTGAAAAAGTACTCATATAAAAAGCAATGAATATACTTTTCCTATACTCGATTCCACGTTCACCGTGCAGTACAGAGCGCCCATAAGCCATGTTATCCATATGACAATCTCAGCGATAGTAGCCAACTAAAAAACATCAACTCCATGCAACGCTCGGCCAGTTGACGCAACCCGCATGACAATAAACGAGATGTTCCCTGTAATAGTAGTAGCATGTCTATTCTCCCGTAAAACCTGTATTGCACGGTGCCACCAGTGGAATCGAGTGTACAGCTAAGTACATAACAAAGTGTGTTTTTGCACACTCACAGCAGTGCTCAAATTAAACTACATGTGTTAAGTAATTATACCTCTGTGTTTTATTTTTCTCGCATGTCCGTGCATGGACTGGGTGAGTTACGTACGACACTTTTTACTATACTACACCGAAAAAGTAACATACTTTTAATCGTATCATCTTTTTATTAAAAAAAAAAAAAACAATTTAAACTCAATACATAACTACAATTTATTTTAAACTAATATCATGCTATTTTAAATTAATATTTATAGTACAATTTGTGTTATTTTAGATATTTAATCCTTCGCTGAGTAGTGCATTTTGCTTAATGGAGAGATGTGTTTCATGTGTATTATTTCTTGTGATTGTTTTAAAACATTATCTGGAATATCAGGCTCATTATATTCATCACTGAAATCCATTATGGACATTTTTGGTGCACAAAAGATGCTTTAAACCAATATGTTCACTCTCATTTTAGACTTTCGAACTAACACCTCTCATACACAAAAATGTGTTATTTTTAAAAAAAAAGCTGTTTACATAAAAATGATAACATGTCTATTTTTATTTGTAAATTCAGCTGGTGCACAGAAAAATTTCGGTTTATCACGCAGAACATTTTCTGTGTAGTGCACAGAATATAAGCACTTACTTGTCTATGAACAGGTTTAGAAATGAACAGGTTCATTATTCGGTGTAGTATAATGAAAAATACGTTCTACCTAGGTGGCAAAGTAAATCAGCTGATGTAGACTATGTTTTGAAAATGTTTTTTGTTTTTCTGCTCTTGGTGGCACACATGTGAACTAAAATACTATCTAGAATAATATACAGAACGTTTGTGAACTAGATTGTACTGTTAACACGTTTTGTTTAGTAAAATAGATCATTTTAAAAACTAAAACATTAATTTAAAATGCAGCTTTAGGAAAATGTGTGTATTACGGGTGCAGTGTTAACTTAGTCAAACTCAATAAACTGTAACGCCTAAGGCGCAGCAGTTAAAATGAATAACGAAAATAAACAAAGTACAGTTAGAGTCAAGTACCGAAAATCACAAAATTTTTTAGAAAATTTCATATTGTCGTAAATTTTGATCTGTTGAAGATAAATTAGTAAAAGTATATAGATATACTTTTGAAGGAAATACAATTTACTACAACTTTCTTTCAATCAACTTTTCCGTAAAAAAAAGATGAGAAGTTAAAAAGTCAAAACCGAGGAAAACATAAGGCGGTAATCAATATTTCGGAAATTGTCAATTATTATAGCGAATATTTTGAAAACTATAACAGATACGAAAAAAGTTAATAGAAACATACTTGAAGGAAATATTGCCAGCTTTAATTTTTAAATGAACACATTTTCTACACAACTCACCATTTTCGAGATATACGCTTAACCCGAAAAAAATTTACTTTCCACCCCCTTCCCTCCATGAAGGGCAGGGGTAGGGGCGGGGACTTAATATGTTTACCTCCTAAGTACTTCCAACAAATTTCCGAAGTCAAATGCTTTCCCCCTCTCCATGTCCTCTACACCCAGGGCTATAGATTACAAAGGCTGGTCCACTCCTTTGATGTTGATGCTCGCCGACTGTCCCAACCTTCCTCTCCCCACCCCCCTCCTATGTGTGACGTCACTGTGGAGCCATGAATGTGGGCAAGCACGGTACGCCTTAGCGTGCAATTTGATATAATGTTGCAGACGAAATTACTGAAACTATTAATTTGGTAATATATTATGTTGTTGTGTTGCGGTCAAGTTACTAGCAGACCATTTTAGCAAGGTATTTATTTATTTAAAGTCACGTTGCAGACAAGATTACTTTATGAAATGTTTCCAAGATTATCAAGTAGGCCTAATATTGTCTGCAGCTTTACTTGAATATTCCAAGAAACACCTTTACTAACAAAATACATTAAAACAAACATTTTCAGAATGATGAGATATAAATAAATAAACATATAATATATAAATAATAATAAGATTTAAACTTAGAGTAAAGGTAATTATTGATAACTCAAAATTTAAAAACAACAAATATTAAGTACTCAACTTCAAATTAAAATAAACATTAAAAAATATAATTTATTTAATGTAAGAGTTGCAAGCGAAATTACTTTATGTTAAAAAGTTACCAAGGTCCTCAAATAATTTCTTCTGCAGCTTTAAGTTAAAATGTTAAAAAAATCTTTACTAGCAAAATGCATTTAAAATTGTCACAATAATTAGATGTAAATAAATATGTAATATACAAATAATTAGAATCAAATTTAAACCTAGAGTAATAAAATTATTGATGACAAAAATAAAAAATAAAACATAATTTAAAGTTAAACTTCTAGACTAAATTAAATTGCACAGTGTCAATTTAAATTAAAATAGTTCAATAATTGTTTAAATTCAACTATTAAATTAACTATTCCCTAAGGCCTAGGGAAGGAAAATTTCTATAAAGCAGTTTTATTTTTAAAAAAATATTTTATGTCAGCAGTAATTATTATGTCAATGTGCATATCTGCATATAAGCAACTCATTATGTGTAAGTATTTATAAGTTTTATTTTGTAAGTATTACACATGTTTTATTAAACTGCAGTATGACATTCAAGTTTTAGTAGTTTATCGTAACAAATACAATTATTTTCAATTATGTGGCACATTTTATTCAATTTCGTATTTAGTTTTCAGAAATGTTTCGGAGAATCAAATTAAAAGTATGCTAACATTAGTAGGCCTACACTACAACGGTTTATTACCCACAAATTAGTTAGTTTTATTGTAACCCTGTCTTCTTCTTACATCTTTGTTTACTGTTTACTTATTGCTTTGTGTAGTGTCAATACTAAAACTAAATAAAGAAGAGGGCATCATAAAAATTGTAAAACTTTGATAAAGAAATTGAAATTATTGTAGCAGAGAATACTTATGAGAAGCGGTGGGAAAATGACATCATCACAGTGGCAGTCATGGGAACGTTCTTCGTGGCGGACTGGTCTAGCCCTTGTATTCTATTCTATAGCATTGCTCTACACCCCCATTTTGGCCATCATTGACTGGATTAAAATGTTTATTTCGTGATTAACTCAACTTTGCACCCTTGATATACAAATAACTAGTTGTAGCCTATATTTTAGATAAAACGTTTTAATGATTCTTAGCGCTTACTGGCGCGTAGCTTATCATGAATTTATAGGTCTAAATGGGAAACGTGAATATATTTAGACATTTAGATGACACTTATATAAATATGAAACTGCAATCGTCACATCAAACAACATAATAAGGATTGAAAAAAGACGTATACAGGTAAATTTATACCTATTTAACATATTTCGTAATTATATTTCAATCCGGGAGCTTACATAATGAAATTTTATTTTAACATAAACTAATTATAATTTATAATGAATTTTTGATATTATTGAAGTGGACACAAAAAGTTGTGTTGGAGGTTAAACTTTAAAAAATAATATCATTATTACGTACATTCAAAGAAATAAAATTCGAGATCAATAATGGAAAAAGAAAATCGTAATTACGTAAAAAATGAGTTTCATATTTAATTAAAAGAATTACTTTATAACAAAGAATTATGCTGTCTTTCATTTAATTTGTTCATTGTTGTCTAATTTGCGGAGTACTTAAATGTTTCTTTGACTGAAGCCACTTTTTAACTTTACAGTGTTTGATACTGGAATATTTACATCCTTATCCATTACGTTTATGTACATATTATGGGGGGGGGGGGGGGTTACAACAACGTGGGGGGTATGGAAAACTTTTAAAAGTTAAGATGCAAAATAACACGTTTTAGGCTAACCAAAAGTACTTTAAAATGATATAGCTATGTATAATTTTTCACTTCTAACTGTGATTCAGGCTTATTTTAGAATAATTTAGAATAGCAACCATGACTCATCCCCGGCCAAACCTTTCCGTGCGCTCCCTCTAATCGGCTTGGAACACATTCTGCGTTTTTGTTGGCTGCGGATTAATTACCGTCGCCGCTCTTTATGAAAGTGTGCACACAGGGCGGTAAAATTTCCGATGACGTCTAAAAGCCTCATTGGGATTCATTAAATTGAAGTGTCTAGTTCATCAATCACGAAGTGTGTTATGTAATATATTATTTCTTTTGATGTTTTATTGATATGAACAGAGAGCAACTCTCGCTTTATTGTTATTCCGTCGAAGATTGAAAAGGAAGCAAAAAAATATACTTATTTGGGTTCATCCAATCAATAAATAAAAGAAGAGAAGATTTTGGAGTACTCTACAATGTGTTTCCGAACGTGAGGAATTAGAAGAAACATTTCTCAGTTATTTCAGAATGTCGGTTTCGTCATTTGACAAATTACACACGCGGCTGAAGAATAGTATTCTACAAAAAAAATACTAAAATAAAGATATTTGGCGTGCATTTGGTCATGTTCGCCACTGTTTCGGCGGAGACGGTGGAGAATCCGTCGATTGTAGTGGCACCGAGCGGCTGCACAGCTACCGGCAGAGGTAAATAAACCGATCGTTTATTTTTCTAACCAATGTGTATGCTCTAATACTCTCCTTCGGGCCACTGTTGGTATTGATGGCGACGGCAAATAATCCGTGGCGGACGAAAACTCCATTTGTGTTCCAGGCCAAACACTATACTGCATCGTATAACAAATATAGGGCCAGTGCCCAGTTCGACCGAAGCTAATGTCAGCAATATATTGATAATTTATTGCAGCTTGACATTTGCATAGGAGTTGAAAACAAGTTACTCTTAAGAGCGTATTTTAACGTAAACAAAGTGCGAAATTTTTTTTACAATGGGAGATATTATAACCCCCGAAACCTTCCCCCCCCCCTGGTTACGCCTATGGCCTGGAGTACAATGGTACTCCGCGCGACTACTGGAGTGTTAATATATCGCGTTACTTAAACATTTGATTTCTTTTTCTGAAAAAGTATATGATTTAGTAAAAATTGTAAAAACAAAAAAAAATTAAAACTTTTTTTAAACAATATGCTTTCCTATCCATGAATTACATAGACTCGAACTAAAAAATAAAAAATAACCAACAGATAAAATTAATTCTTCCTCAGCGAATCTGATATTGTAATGAGACTTGATAGCTTGCAATCTTTTTACTTTTCACAAAATAAACCCACCCAAAAATCATGGGGCGTGATGTTTTTGGAACTTCGCAAGAGTACGCCCCATGCTTTTTGAGTGTGTTTATTTTGTAAAAAGTAAAAAGATTGCAAGCTATCAAGTCTCTTTACAATATCAGATTCACTGAGGAAGAAATAATTTTATTAGTGGGTTATTTTTTATTTTTTAGTTCGAGTCTATTTATGTTATTCATGGATAGGTAAGTATGTTAATTTTTTTAAAATTTATTTTATTTTTAGTTATAGTCATAAATTGAATTTTTCCAAAACATGTTTATCCTCAGAGCCAACCCCCCCCCCCCATCTGAGGGTTAATGTTTTGGTTAATATACGTATTATACGTATGCGTGAATTAACGTGAAGTGCTATACGGAGCAGCCCGAGGCGACCGTTCACCGGATCACCCACCGGTTGAACGGTAGTGAGTTGAAAAAATACATGTAAAAACAGCAATTTAATATCAAGTATATCTAGGATATATTTTTACTAACTTATATTCAACAAGTCAAAAGTTACGACAATTTGAAATTTTCTGCTAAATTTCGTGATTTTTGGTACTTAACTGTACTTTGTTTATTTTCGTTATTCATTTTAATTGCTGCGCCTTAGGAGTTATAGTTTATTGAGTTTAACTAAATAAACACTGAACCCGTAATACACACATTTTCCCTAAAGCCACGATTTAAATTAGTGTTTTAGTTTTTTAAATTATCTGTTTTACTAAACAAAACGTGTTAACAGTACAATCTAGTTCACAAACTTTCTGTATATTATTCTAGATAGTATTGTAGTTCACATGTGTGCCACCAAGAACAGAACAGCAATAACAATTTTCAAAACATAGTCTATATCAGCTGATTTACTTTGCAACCTAGATAGAACAGTATTTTTCATTATACTACACCGAAAACAGCTGTTTTCTAAACCTGTTCATAGAAAGTAAGTGTTTATTTTCCGTGCACTACACAGAAAATGTTCTGTGTGTTAAACCGTAAATTTTCTGGGCACCAGCTGATTTTACAAATAAAAATAAACATATTATCAGTTTTATGAACTACACACGCGGCTGAAGTTTAGTATTCTACGAAAAAAATTACTAAAATAAGGAAAATTGGTGTGCATTTGGTAAAGTTCGCCACTTTTTCGGCGGAGACGGTGGAAAATCCGTTGATTGTAGTGGCAGCGAGCGGCTTCTTACCCCCACTCTTGATTTGATGGCGACGGCAATTAATTAATCCATGGCGGACGAAAACTCCGTGTGTCTCCCAGCCCATACACTATACTGCATCGTATATCAAATTAAGTGCCAGTGCCCAATTCGACCAAAGATAATGTCAGCAATATATTATATATTGATAATTTATTGTAGCTTGACATTTGCAAAGGAGTTGAAAACAAGTTACTCTTAAGAGCGTATTTTAATGTTTGTAAAAAAAGTGCGAAATATTTTTTACAATGGGGGAGGGGTTATAACCCCCAAAACATCCCCCTCGCTTTGCCAGTCCCATATCTGGCAACAGCGCAAAAATTCTCATCCGCTTATTTCGTGCTCCCGACTGTAGTAGATATGTTGCGTCTATAGACGTGTCTCTTGTTGTCTACATAGACATATCTATAGACCAATCCCCGTCTATGGGCCTGTTGCGAGGCCAAAAATCGCAGGTCTAAAGTCTTCTGATCGGAATGGGAGACCGTATGCAAAGTTTCTACAATATTTTGACAGTACGGACGCCACTCTGCGACTAGATGCGAGACCCGTCCCAATCTATCACTAGCTACCGAGTGGTGTTCTGCTATTTACAGCTATTTTCAAAAGTTTAACAGTTCTTTTGAAAACATGTGGTCGAACGAGAATGTTTTAAAATTAATTGAAGATTACCATGCTTCTCATTGTTAGTGGGATGTTGCAAGTCCCGACTACAAAAACCGGGTAAAAAGAAAAGTGGCCCTGGAATCTCCGGCTGCAAATCACAATGTGACAGTGGCGGAGGTAGAAAAGAAAGTCAACAATTTAAATACAACATTCAACCGGGAGCGGAAAAAATACTCTCCCAAAAAGTCCACATGCTTTGCTTACGAGTATTTCCAATTCCTGCTACCAGCGAACGTTTCAAAGGGCAGCCAGAACACAGACTTGGATGATACACAGAGTTTAAACAATGTAGGCCTAAATGAAGTAAGTAAAAATTACTCTGTATTAACCTGAGGTACTCTTTTAAAGCGTCACTCCACTAACAAAGAGTACCTTTAGGTATCTTTAGTTTTTACCACTTTTTTCCAACTTAGAATAGCCTAGTTTTTTTTACAGTCAGATAATTTATCATACATAGTTAGCCCACTCGTGAATGAGTCTCCACTTGCTAGGAAACGCAGTGTAACTGCCAATCGAAGAGAAGCTGGGATGGTTTTTTAAAATTGTGTATCCTGCTTTATTATCATCATTCCAACCATCAGAAGCAAATCTTCAAAATCAGTAGGCGTCAGTCGGGTGAAATTCCGAAAACCCATGGCGTCTTCTAGTCTTACTTTATTTAATAATGTACTACCGAACCTAGGTCCTTCTGTGAGTACTTCACGCGTCCACCAACGTTTACGTTTTCGTGTTCTTTCACTTGTAATTAGCACTAAACATGAACTCATTCCCCACAAAACAATGTCCTCCATGGTGGACTGTGAAGATGAGAATGAGAAATTCACATCGTAGTGTAGACGAGACAAAGGACGGTGTATCTAGACCGTATCTCGAGACCGTCTCTAAACGGTCTATAGACAAATCGCGCAACATGTCTACTAGTGTGTTATGAATTTGTTCGACTTTATTTACAAATATTGAAATAAAAAATGTTTTTATCAAAATGAATTATAGCCTATGTTACTCAGGGATAGTAAAGCTTTTTATTAGTAAAACTATTTTTTCAATCGGTTCAGTAGTTCCAAAGATTATCCCCTACATAAAAAAAAAACACAAATTTTACCTCTTTGTAATATTATTAGTATTGATTATGTTTAATTCATTGTTAACTGGAACCATTAGGAAAGTGGTATTAAATTAACAGTATTAAATAAGTTAGACAGCTGATACAAAGCGCTGACATGTAGCCTATAGGAAACTGCTTAACAATTCACAAAACGTTCCATTTTGAAAACGCATAGGCCTATTTCTATAATACTGTTGAGTAATAACTATTATTACGACTTATTAAATTCACAGTTATTCAATATATTAACAAATTTTTAATTTTCACCCTGCTCCCGGACTATGGTGATTTACAAAAATATTCTCTAAGTTGTCAAATTATATAAAAGCGAGTGTACGTCCGTAACAATATAATATAACAGCTGATTTCACCCATCATCTGTAATACCGTACTTAAACAAAACCTAGCGTAGATCATAGGCGTAACCAGCGGGATGTTTGGGGGGTTTCCCCCCCCCCCCCCCCATTGTAAAAAATATGTCGCACTTTTTTACCAACATTAAAATACGCTCTTAAGAGTAACTTGTTTTCAACACCTATGCTAATGTCAAGCTACAATAAATTATCAATATATAATATATTGCTGAAATTATCTTTGGTCGAATTGGGCACTGGCACTTAAGGGTCTGCTCCAGTAAAAATAAAATGGATTTTTATCCCATAAGAGCAATGTTAAATTTCATACCATTTATTTTGTTTACTTTTTATCATAAAATTGTTTGCAAGGTCTCATTTTAAGCACAGTCACAATACGCATCCTTCTTGCAATTTACATTTTTTTAAATTTCTTTCATTTGTCAAGTAACTGACATTTTGTAAGTACAAAGTTTGAATTTTTTTTCCTAACACAATAAAAAATTAATAATGAAAAATAATTTGCAAGTAGGATCCGAAATTTTATAAAGAATATTCAGTTTTTTTTTTCAACACTCAATTACAAAAGATAGACTTATAAAATAGTATGAAATGAGGCAATGTCAAAGCGTTCAGATGCAAGAAATTGCACTGGTTAGATAGGGATACAGTGATACCGGAAGTGCGTTTCCTGTTTCTTTCTCGTTTACTGGAGCAGACCCTTAATTTGAATACGATGCAATATAGTGTATGGCCTAGGACACACACGGAGTTTTCGTCCGCCATGGATGAATTAATTAATTGCCGTCGCCATCAAATCAACAATGGCCATCAACTCGCTGCCACTACAATCAACGGATTTTCCACCGTCTCCGCCGAAACAGTGGCAAACTTTACCAAATGCACGCCAATTTTCCTTATTTTAGTATTTTTTTCGTAGAATACTAAACTTCAGCCGCGTGTGTAGTTCGTCAAATGACGAAACCGACATTCTTAAATAATTGAAAATGTTTCTAGTTCTCAAATCTGGAAACTCAGTGTAGTATGCTCCAAAAACTTCTCTTCTTTTTTTAGTGATTGGAGGAACCCAAATAAGTATATTTTTTGCTTCCTTTTACTTTCTCACTATACTATAGTATAGAGAAAGTATAGTGATCGCAAAAAATCCATGACGAGATTTTTGTGGAAATATCCGTTTTCTGACCCCCTGAGTCCAAAAAAAGTGGTTTTTACAAAATGTCTGTATATATACAAAGCTAGAGTCGATAGGTTTCGAACAAATTTGCACCAGAATTGTCAATTAAGTGCTGTATTGATGCACGAAAAAGGTTTTGAAATGTTTGAAAAACAACCCCTTTTTTGCCAAAACCCCCTCAAAATATCTGTTATTATTTTTTTATAAAAAAACAGCTCTAACGATTATAATAAAATTTGGCTTATTTGTAGCCCTTAATGACCATATGCAAAAAACAGCATCTTTCTAAAAATTCTCGTTTAGCTAATAATAATAACTGATTTTGGAGGGTTTTTTGGCCGAAAAGGGGTTTGTTTTTCAACTTTCTTCAAACCTTTTTTCGTGCATCTATACAGGCCTAATTGAAGTGTTTGGTGCAAATTTGTTGGATATCGGTAAAATAGTTTTCTGTCTAGCTAATAATAATAATATTTATTAGTTAATCTCCTACTTTAATTAATATCACCGTCTCCTATCCCTCCTACAATTATGAAGTCATAGTGAATCTGTTTAATAATTTAAATATGTTTGTGAGATAGTATGTGCCAGTTCCTGGTACCGTTTATTTAATCGGCGATGGAATAACAGTAAAGCGAGAGTTGCTCTCTGTTCATATCAATAAAACATTAAAAGAAATAATAATATAATACATCTCACTTCGTGATTGGATGAACTAGACACTTCAGTTTAATGAATCCTAATGAGGCTTTTAGATGGCGCGACGTCGGAAATTATACCGCCCTTTGTGCACACTTTAAATTTTATGGGCGGCGACGGTAACTAATCCGCAGTCGACAAAAAAACGCCGTGTGTATTCCAGACCTATGGGGTTAGAGGCAGAGCACGGAAAGATTTGGCGGGGGATGAGTCATGGTTGTTATTCTAATTATTTTAAAATAGGTCTAAATCACAATTATTAGAAGTGGAAATATATACCTATACCATTTTAAAGTACTTTTGGGAAGCCTAAAACGTGTTATTTTGCCTATTTTTTTAAAATTTTCCATGTACCCCTCCGGACAGTTGTTATACCCCCATACGATCGTCCTGGTTAGGCCTATGATGGCGTAGATTATACTTTGGGGTTATGTTTACAACTTCAATCAACATAAGACTTATGAAGTTGATTTTTTTTAAAGTATGAGTTAAAGAACTAATATGTAGCCTATAATATGTTATAAGATTTGCTTTGAGGTTATAAAACAAATATATTCATATTTGTATATTTATTCATACAAGTTTAAAGAAGATATACCCATTCCTTTATCTTCGGAAACATTCGTACATTATCGTATAACATATAAACATAATCGGTTATTAATTTCTTCATTATAATATTAATAACTTCTAAATTATTTGATTTATCAATATGAAGTTAGAAAGCAATTAAAAGATAATATT
>JAGFPH010011302.1:24847-35203 GCA_018207615.1 Philaenus spumarius
TCAAAATATGCACAATGTGAGTTCTGCAGCAAACTTTGGTTAAAAGTGAGTTTTGCAGCAAACTTTTCTGAAAAATGTGAGTTTTGAAACAAAATATTTAAGGAATTTTAAACAACAAGAACCAAGAAAAATGAATGTTACTAGACCCAAGTTTTAATATCTTGCTAGGAAAATAATAGACAACTAATGCCAAAGAACAAATTTATTAACTAGTAAGCCCTAATACAAAGTAAAACTATAGTCTAAAGTTTATTTTTTAAATAAAAAAAACAAATATTGGGAACATAAACTTAGAAACGTTTGCTGGATTAATTTAATAAAAACATGAGCAACTTTTTTATAAAAAAGCTTTTTTATGAAATAAAAAAATTACAACGTTTGTTAGCTAAAAGTTGGAAAACATTGAGTGCGAACATTTTTAAACATTCTCGTAGTTAACTTCTTCAATGGGTTCACAGGTTGGCTCGTGTTCTTCACAGACAGTAGAAGCCCCATCAATGATGAATTTGTAAAAAAACAAATCTTCGTTTGCTCTCCACTCATTGCCATAATGTTTGTTCAACAAATTATTTACATCATCTTTCTTTTCTTGTTTTAATGTGTTTGATTTAGGCATTACAGGAGGATTCATACTAGACATTAACGCCCCTGACTTTGTTAGCGATTTGTATTGCCCGAGGTCAGAATTGTAAGTGTATTCTCCTCTAACTAGTATTCTCTTTTTTTTAGTTTTCTTTATTATAATTCTCCTGCATGATGTAATCTGGAAGTGAAATTGGCTTGGCTTCTTTATAACGGTGTCTTTTTCTTTTTTCCAATTGAAAACATCACAGTCTTCACCCACTGGCCACTTTCACTACTTTTGCATGCTCCTTCATAACGTCTTCATACTCTGAAGGGTGATAGATGACTTCTTTTTTCCTGATCACTTTTTCTGTAATCCCAAAAACTCTGTCTGGTGGTAGATAACTATGTCCTGTGATAGGAAGAAATAGCTCAATATTTTTGATATTTGTAGGGACATGTTTGGATAGCCAGAAACATGCCATGGCCAGAACAATCGAATTTTTGTTCTGGCCACCACATCCATCACATACTAACCTAACAGTCTCCACTGGTTTCTCCATTACTGTGGTGTTTAACGTGTTATAAACGCAGAAGCTATCTCGTTTGAGCTCTTTTGAAACTCATTTTCGGTCCAAACATACACTGAAAAAACTCTATCCTTGCAGCAACACAATTAATGTTGCGGTAAAAGAAATATTTGTTTACGGGTCAGCAGGGTGTAGTTAGCTTTGCTGTTAAAGTAAGCTACTGTTGATCTCTTGATATTATAGCAATGTTATTAACTTAGCAGCAAATGTAAGTTCAACAGTAAGCCTAATGTTTCTATGACATTAAGGCACTACTAACTATGTCGCAAGGCTAGTTAATGTAGTAGTTAATATAAACTAATGTAGTTATAACATTAGGTAGAGTGTTTAATATTGTAGTGTTCCTTTACTGGTAAGTTAGTTGTTATTGTCACAAAAATAATAAAATTAGGCAATACATCTACAAAATATTACACTCATATTAGTTATTGTAATCATAAGAGTAATTGCTCTGAGTGTTTCGGTATAACAAACGTCCTTGCAAGGTTAGTTGATGTAGTGGTGAACTTCATACTAATAAAGTTCTAACACTAGTTAAGATTGTAATTACTATATAGTTTGTTTATTGTAACAATAGTTATTTTTGTCACAACAGAAACAGCTTTTCTTAACTCCGATATTTTATTTCGAAATTTGTCGACAAGCTTTCCCCTGCATACTAACTGTCGAGGTCTTCCAGTTAGATGAGGTACATAGTAAGAGTTCTGGAAAAAAATAAAAATTAAGTGTAAGATAACTATAAAATATATTATATAATATACATAGTTATTAATGTATGTAGTTATTTACATAGTTAAGGACATAACATTTTTACTGCATCTTAAAATAAAGAATTCAAGCTTTAAATTACATTTTTTTAAAATGTTAACCTAAATTTTATGTTTAAAGCTACCGTATTTGATAATGAGTTTAATTAATTTAATTAATTACTGCGACATTTCCCACCGAAGATGGATATTTATTATCTTGAGTAGTAGTTAAGCTAGTTTGAAGTAACTTTTTTGTTAGTAAAAAACATTCTTAGTTTTAATAATTAGTTAACAAGGGTTGATCAATACTCGTAAACATCGTAAATTATTTTAAATACATAAATTATTGTAAATATCAGAATAATTAGTTCTGATTAAAGTAATCAAAATTCATTATCCAAATATTTGTATATGCTATTTTTAGGTTTTTGAAATACATCAAAATATTTACAAAATAATAAAATAAGGCACTGTCATTTCAAATGTAAAAATTCCTAAAACAATTCATGTTAATTGAGTGATGCCATTGGCAGTCTCAATGAGGCTTTAATGGAAAAGTACTTCTTAAAAACCACTCCTACATATTAAAAATTCATTCACACATTTTTAAACAGCTAAACAACCAAACTGAATCTTTTAGAATATTTTTTAACAAATCGTTAATTTGTTGTAAGATGTAGTTGTTATTAATAAATATTTTAGCGAAATGCCTGACGTATATAAATTAACAATTATGTTATTTTGTTAATTTTCTTTCTTTGAGCCTTATATTTTTACTTGAAAAGATATAATATGAATGAATTGTCTGTAGTTGTATGTAGTAATGTTAAATCAGTTAAATGGAAGTTAGGTACTAAAAAATAAGTTCCTTTACATGGATTTCCTCCATATTGGATAGGGCAAGTATATCCATTTCATTTTCTGAAATGAAAGTATATTATTTGATAATAAACTAATTATGTCTAAATAGATTACTAAAATGAATTTTAAATATTTACCAGAATGATTATTAAAACGATAATTTAAAATATATAGAAAATAGATTAGTTATATATCTTTAAAATAGTATGGCAAAGTTATGTATAACTTCAGGCAACCTCCCATAACCTGTAATGAAATTTTAACATTGAATATATACCGTATTTATTATGGTAGATTTTAAAATTACTGCATCTAATTATAATACTGTATTAACTTATGTATTTACCTGAACTTACCTTTAAAAATTGTAATATAATTTTGAAATCCCCATGACGTCAACAAAGCTTCTACATGTATGTATAAAGATCCATGTATGTTGAAAAACAAGAAGATCGAAAACGAAACAGTTTAGTTATAGCTGTTTGATGTGGTCTTTGTTGTTACTTGTTAGTCTACCGAGTACTGAAGAGAAACTGAATTCGAATATCGTAAAAACGTGAGAAACTGTAATTGTGGACAGGGTAACTCTAAAACAGGAAAAGGCTACCGTCTTTAAGGATGTACAACGGATGTAACCCAGTTCACTGCATAAATAACCGCCTTTATGCCTTGTAAGTAAGCTAACATTGTGAACATATTAAGATATTGTTTTCATTCCGTTTTTTAGATGTATATTACGTTAGATTTACCTTATACATTAACTAATTTAGTGACTACAATCATCGCCTTTACGTATATTAAATTAAGTATGACATTTTACTACATTAGAGTTTACAGTAAAACTCAACATTAAAAAAACCTTACAGCAATGCAAATATTTCAAGCTCTAAAGTAACCATGACATTATAAATGTTACCATGACAGAAAAACTGTTAACATTAATTTTAACTTTGCAGTACGGTTAGAGTTTTTTCAGTGTATGCGGTTACATTTTCAGGGGTCAACGGACATTTTGAATTTCCCCTTACCACAGTAAAATTATTTAGATAAATCTGCCTAGAGTAATAGGTTGCCTGATCGGGAAGCTTAGGTAAGGGCAAATTCTTTTGACAGTCATAGCTTAAAGTCAGAATTTTTGGGTCAGTGCTCTTCAGTGCTGTATAAAAAGCTTTTGCTCGCAACTTATGGATACGTTTTTCAGTCATAAGTTTTAGCCTTTCTTCTTCTGAACTTGCATGTTTCAATCTTTCATCTAGTTGTAGACAAACAGAACAAACGTCAACCCTTGGCGAACCAAAACCAAGATTATATTTCGTGTTAAAAATAAATCTGAAATACCAGTGTGAAACTTTCAAGTTACTACAATTTTCAGCGAGTGAATTGTTATACATTTTCCACATCTTTTTTATATTCAATTCTGAAGGAAGATACTTACGACCTGTATGTTTTGCACTGTAATGTGGTTCCGAACATTTAAAACTATTAATGAAACGCATAACACTCTCTTTCTTTGCCCGATTCTTTCCTGAAACTCTATCGCCACCCCTGTTTTCTGTACAAAGCTGCCCTGTTTCCCTGAAACGTTTTAAAACGCCATTTACTCGGAACCTTGATACATTTAAAACACGTATGAATGTGTTTAGACATACTGGGATCATGCCCTTGTCCTTTGATCCGATAAAATACTTGGTCCTCATAGACTGTGTACTGTAACGCCCACTGGTTGGTCTCTTTCTTGAAATTGGCACCGAAGATGTAAATTTTAAAATGTAATTGTCCTGGTAAATTTTGTCCTTCCTAGCATAGAAGTTTTGGTTGAATCTTCTGATATCTTGGAGGGGAACTGTTTTACATTTATATTTCCCTCCACAATGATTACATGTAGGGAATGCTGGCAAATCTTTTGCTGAATACCTAAAACAAAAGAAAAAAGTTATTACCTTTTGTAAAGTTTAAAAGCTAATAACATTTTTCTTGGTTTTTGTAGTTAAAACTGTACCCTAACATATTTTGTAAAACTTAACCTAACCTATTCTTTTAAAATAGGTTAGTTTGATAAGCCCTAGAACAATTAATTACAAGAGAATAAGTAGGCCTAAACACAACAACTGTATTTTGATCCAGCAACTAAATAATAGCCTAAAACTAACCTTGCTGTTTTTAGCTTATTTCGCTTCCAGTTTTCTGGGGTTTTAATCTTTTTTCTTGTAAGGCCAGTAGATGGTTTTACAAAATCTTCCATGGTGAAAATTTAACACAAACTGAATTCACAATTAATTAATTATAAAAACAATCATTTGAATTAAAATTACTTTGTGAAAATTACAATATAGCACAACATCGACATCGACATGACAGACAACTGAAGTAAACAATCCCATGATGCATTGTGAGTATGCCTTCAGCTCCCTGATTGGTTGATTTGGAGAATGTGAGTTTTGCTACAAATCAGCTGTTGGATAATGTGACTTATGCTTCAGAACCTGATTTTTACCATTTAAATGTTGCCCAAAAATGTTAGTTTTGCTCTAAACAACTATTATAGTCAGATCCGCCTTAACAAAACGAACACGGTGATATAAATAACTCAATACCGCCAAAAATTGGATAATGTGACTTTTGCATCTACACCCCTCAATTAATAAACTTACCTGTAGTATATGTTTACAGAGTTTGGTTCGTATTGAGCAATTTCTTTAATTCTTTCTTTAATGTCTTTAATAGACTTGTACTGACAAGTCTTTAAAAAAGGCATTGTATTTCGCGCGATTTCCGATATTGAAGGATATTCAAGGCTAATTTTCTCAAACAAGCATTCCACGAATTTCACTAAAAACTACATAGTTTTTATCTCAGGTTAGCCTGTTATAAATGATCATATAGGCATACTAAATTTATCTCTGACAAATATAAGTTGTTTCTAATAATCTGTATTAGTATAAGTGAATAAGTATAAAATACTGTACAAATTTCGGATTTTTCAGGAGAATTTAGATTTTTGGTTATGGTTTGGACACTACTGTCACAATTTATAAAAAGTGTTTTGCTGGAGGTACTGAACTTAATAGTTTAGTTTAAAATAGTAGACTACATTGCTTAGGCTAGTATTCAAATATGTTCCCAGTGAATATTTTAAGAACTGTATTAAAGTATATAACTAAAGCTGAATATCTTATTTTGCAACAGCAAGTGGAACTACTTGCACTGATTTTATGGAAGTTCCAGTCAGTATTAGCATTTGAATATCTTTAACATAACATGTTGTCACAAAAAATATTAAGGAAAGCCTTAAATTATGTTGAATATTTTGGATTTTGTATACCTTTTGCAGAAAAAGTATTATTGTAAGACGGGGCAATTGAATAAATTTTGGTCTCAAATATTTTGGAAAATCAGATCAAATGTTTCAAGCCATAAACAAACAAAAATAAAGAAGTCATTATGTTTTTATATAAGTATATATATTTACAGTTTAGTAAATCAAGTAAGAGACAATAAATTGATATCATTAATTTCTAAGATACAACTTTTTGTGAACAAAATATTATCTCTTTGAATTTGAGATGGTAAGTCATACAAAATGTATAAGCATTGCGTAAAGGTAGTTGAAACAATAATGCTGATTAACAAAATAAATCATCAACTACGATGGTTTGACATTTTACACCGACACTATTTTATAAATACAATTGGTACTTTGTTCTAGTACATTCATTACAATCATTTGAATGTGCTTGTAAGAACAATAAATAATTTTTTAAGCTTTTAAGTTTGTTAGTTTGTTAGTTAAGTGACTAATTCTTTGATTACTGTCAAATTTCTTAGACCAGGGAAATTAGACCAAAATCATCCAGAATAACTAAATATTTTTCTACAGCACCGATCGAGATGCGGTTTTCGGCATTGTATTCGGAGAAGTCTCAGAAAAAAGTCTACATGTATTTTGGGCGTGCATAAAGTGCATCTAGAAGTGCATCTAGCAGTGCATCTAGAAGTGCATTATTTCCCGTAACTTATAAAACTTGTTTGAATTCATAAAAACTTATCAAAATTTGTATACTGGGGTTTTGGGGGGCACTTCGGCAAAAAATCAAAGTGCTCAGTAAATCACTCGAAAATATATACTCGGGGGTTTTTGGGGTCGCTAATTCCGAATTTGCCCTTCAAAAATTTGTCTGATCACCCAGGGACCCCCCCCCCTGGAGAGGGGGGGGGGGGGGGGTGGGCACAAAAAATTTGTAAATCACTCGAAAATGTACACTCGGGGGTTATTGGGGTCGGTCTATCACTCGAAAATGTACACTCGGGTGTTATTGGGGTCGGTAATTCCGAATCTGCCCTTCAAAAACATGTCCGATCACCCTGGGACCCTTATGAGGGTAGAGGGGGGGGGGCACTTCGGTAAAACATTTGAAAGCCCACTGACTGATTCTACTGCAATGAGAATGCTTCACTATGTTACTTTTTGCAGAAGTACCCCTCCCCTCCTGCCCCATAGGGGTCCCAGGGTTATCAGCCATATTTTTGAAGGGCAGATTCGGAATTAGCGACTCCAAAAACCCCCGAGTGATTTATTGAACCCTTTGATTTTTTTCCGACGTACTCTCCTCCACTGCCCCTTTGGGGGGTCCCAGGGTATTCGGACATATTTTTCAAGGGTAGATTCGGAATCCACGACCCAGAAAACCCCTGTATTTTGATAACTTTTCATGAATTCAAACAATTTGTATAAATTATGGGAAATTATGCACTTCCAGACGCACTTTATGCATGCCCAAAATGCACTTTTTGTCTGCCGACAAGGTATTATATATAGACTTTTTCCTGAGACTTTTCCGAACACAATGCCGAAAACCGCATTTCGATCTATGCTGTAGAAAAATATTTAGGATTTATTGTCTAATTTCCCTGGTCTGTATGCTTGGGTTGGCTATCTTTGTTTGGGCTTGACTCAAGTGGTAGGTTATGTTTCTAAAGGAGCTTAGATCAATGAACTTTACTCTTGCACTTAGTAAATGCAGCAGCACAAGTTTAACATTCAACATTGGTTCCCTGTGTAAGGTTTTTATTATTATTATATGGAGGTGAGTGGTTCATAATTTCTAAACCATGTATGGTTTGTCTTATTTGGGGGCTCCACCAGATTCGACTTACGAATCAATTTTGCTTGGCTTGAGAGGTCTGACTTACAACTAATTGGTTGTCAGAGACGTTTGATGGTTTGAATTAAATGTATAATTAATAATAAAAGATTGTACATGACATATGATTTATTTGGTAGCTATATTTTTCCTAAATTAATAATATATAGAATTTGTATTGAATTTATTAAGCAAAGGTTGAATTAACATGACACAATGAAAATTGTTCTTAAGAAATGTACAAATAATTCAATCTACAATTTCTTAATGTTTAATTTATAAATTTGTATTTTTCTCTAAATTTTACTTAATGATAAGTTACTGAATTTACTAAACTAACTTTACGATAATATTTTAAATAGTTATTATATTTAATATATATGCCTAATGTTGTTAAGGGAAACTGTACTAATTAATTACTATGCAGTTTCCTTAATATTTAATATATAAAACTTATTCTTTATTAAAATAGGCTTCTAAACAAAATATAGTATAAAACTATTGAAATTAAAAGTTTGTTAAATAAGTTAACATAATTATTTGTTTTTAAACCTTATCCTAAACAAAAGTTTCTGACCTTTTAAATTCGATCGGAATCTCCTTTCAATTGCTTATTAGGTATTATTAAAATCCTTGGCAGCTAATTCTATATAAAGAAGACCCGACCAAATTGCTTAGTTAGTGTTGCTCTTAAATTATGAATTTATTGTATTACATATATATATATATTTTCCCATTTGATATCTATATCTGATTTTACTTTAATTATCTGGATATGATTTTGATTTGATTTAATTTGCTTAACCTCGAGATCTGTCTTAACATAAATTGAAATTTTTAAATTTACTTACATGACATATTTTTGATTTTTCCTTTCACTCACTTTTAAACTGATACTATATATTTTATTGATTATTTTATTTAACACTTTATTGATATTCATTTATCTACATTCGCATATTCACTGAACACTATTTATACATTGGTTCCTGCGATGCCTTTTGAAATTGGTGATTGATTTTAAACTGATTGATGATTTTCACTTGGTGAGTTCGACTTGATGATTGACTCTTATTTGATGATTGATTTTAAATGATTTTTGTATTTTAAGGTAAAATTTACCCGGTTTTATACCGGGTTTTAGGTTGAAATATACATTGTGGTGTGAAGCGGGCTTTTGGGTCTTGCCCGTTCAAAAGATTTTAGAAGAAGACCTGGCTTTTGCCCTACTCCTCCTACCACGTCCTTTTGAAAAACCATTTGTCATTGGCTAAAGATTGTTCACTCATCTCCCTATTGGTCTTTCATTTTTCTAAAAATTTGTCTATCTGTAAATTCTTGTAAAGGCATTCTCATGATATTCTGCATTGTTCGCTAAAGCTGTGTGAAATGTAATATGAACCGTTTCACTAGTTTCAGAGCAAGTTGTTCTAATGCTGCTGACTTGATTGAAATGTCTGGGAACGTAACCTAATAGTTTACACTTGTGTTACTAGTATCAGCTGTAATCTTTTAACTGTGTCCTTTCTTCATAACTAACTTGCTTTGAATCTTAGAATCTTTCTATAATTTGTTTATTTTTTATTTTAATTAATTAAGTCTTTGGGAATATTGGTGTCTACCCATATATCTGTGACACCTGTTATCTCCAACTATCGGGACCAGGTCAGATTTTAATATGTGGGTTTTCTGATGGTTGGGTATGGCTCAGGAATTGAGAAAAACAGACTTTACGAAAGAAATTGAGATTAATTAGCCACATATGTTTTTTTCAAAGTATAAACATAAAAATAAAGTTATGTTATTTACATACACATTGTGTTTTTTATACACAATTTGTTTAGGTCTTTTTTTTACTTTATCCTTCAGAAACCCTAAAAAAAACAGTTCTTCCACATTATTACAAATTATTCTTGAATATATAAATATCAATAAAAAACAATATCAATATTTTTAATAACTAGTTTAAATGAGTTTTATAAGGTTGATGTTTTCATGCGGGATAGGCCCTACTAGCGTAAGATATCCGTTTCAATAACATGGACAATGCCTGCCCATGCTATCAACTAAACTGTAAACGGACAATAGTCTCGGATCTTTTGATAATAGCCTTTATTATGTTGTTTTCTTGTTTTTTCAGTGTATTATTGTACTGTAGTTTATTTGAAGTGTTGATTGCTACACCTGCGTAAGTCGACAGTGTTCAGCGAAACAGCATGTATTATTACAGTATTACCCCCTATCCATACAAAAATAATTGCAAATAAACGGTACCAGAAACTGGCACATACTTTCTCACAAACATATTTAAATTACTAAACAGATTCACAGTGACTTGTAGGGTGGGGTAGGAGAGTTTTTTTATTAAAGTTGGAGATTAACTAATAAATATTATTATTATTATCTAGAGAGAAAACTATTCGATCGATTTCAAACAAATTTGCACCAAAC